>JAEIFU010000739.1:0-101708 GCA_018904235.1 Lordiphosa stackelbergi | reverse complement strand
ATCTATACTTATGAATCTGTACGCCCGACTGACTGACATATTAATATTAAGATTTGGCATAGTCCTTCGTTTAGTTATGCAGGCGCGCACTAAGAAAGGAAATTTAAAAAATTTGTCCGCGAAATGGGTCAAAAAGCCAAAGAAATTTAGTATTTATGTATAATATATAACTTATATGATAAGCTGTTTTGCTAAGAGCGCGAGAGAGAGTGAGCATGAGAGGATCGTCCCACACTCACACAAATAAGGTAAGTGTGTATTACAAATATGCCATGCACAGATGGGGAAAGAGTGGAAAGCGGTGGAAGATGAAAAGGAGGGTAGGGAAAGAGTGGTGGAGTGGGAGAGGTATGTTTTCAGCATTCACTTGACTGGCAGGGACTAACATTTAATTTCGAAATATTCGAGCGCCTAGAAAATTTGGTTTGGTCTTTTAGGACGGGATGACGGGGAACTCGAAACTGTCTACAAGATAAAACAACACAACAATTTCTTAAAATCTTGAACGCGGACAAAGCTAGTATATTATTAGCAACCAAATGGTGGGTTATCCTTTTAAGAGTGCATACAAAACTTTCACTCACTTACTAAACTTTTGTATAATTTGGTTCATGTTCAGGTTGAGGTCATTTCGAATGGCCTGCAGCCCTTTTTAAGCATCATAATAAAATTAACATTAAAGTGGCCAAAGGATCATAAAAATGAAATCAACGTATTAACTACATAACAGTCCGCACGCCAGGCAGTAGGAGGTGGAGAACAAAGGACAAGAAAGAAGGAAAGTACAACAGGAACATGCTCACGCCGAAGGCAAAGGCAAAGGCAACGGCAACGAAATAAAATCAATTCAAATAAAAAGCATAAATACGACCACAGGAAATGAAAATGACGATGACTGCGGCAGGCAAAGCCAAAAGTACCCAAGGGTTCGGCCGGGCCAAGGAGGATGATGTGCGTGAGGCGGGGGGTGGAAAAATGGGGGGCGGCAACATGTAAGCGCACATTTTACGGCACAAGCATTTTCGCTTAATAAAATGTTAAGTGGGGGAGAAAAAGCGACAGACAAAAAGCAGCGACAGCGCCACAGTTGAGCTGTTCCAAGCGGCAGGGAGTTAGGGGACTCACCCAAAGGACAGGACTAACTGACGGACTGACTGACTGACTGACTGACAAAAACAACCCAACGACCGACAGAGGCAGAGTCGTAAAATTATATTTACAACACAAACAAAGCTGTCGACAAGGCGGAGGACAACACGGACGCAGCTCAACACAATGATAAGCATGAAGCGGATGAGGCACACGCACACAAAACTCACAGATACATACATACCCGAGCATACAGTGCCTGCAAAAAGGACGACGTTACGGGCGGGGTGTAGAGACGCTGCCAGCGAGCAATTTCCCGCACTCAAAAAATAACAATGGCGCGTTGAAAATATCCGCTTCCGTTCGTAAAGCTACCAAAGAAACAGAAAGAGAAAGAAAGGGACCAAGAGAGAGAGAGAGACAGAGCTAGATAGCAGCTGCGACTTGACTGTATGTGAGTTTGCTTTTTAGGGGGAAGCCCACCCAAAACGTCACACTCCAAAAATTTAATTCAATTTGTGCACAATGAAATCATATTTTGCAACAAAATGTGGCAAAAAGGAAGGCAACTAAGAGAGAAAAGAGGATTGTCAAAATCGCAGCCTGAGACAGACAGACTGACAACTTGAAAATGCTTTTCATTTTCCGTTTGCCTTCGTACTGTTTCATCTCTGTTGGCATTTCAAACAGAAGATGGACCATTTTTCGGACTCACCAAAGACACTTTCAACAAATTCTCAGTAAACTAATCAAAATCTACATTTCGAAAGGGCAGAATCTCTTTATTCTCTAAAAACTTTACTATTTTATACGAAAATCCTTAAAAGAATGTAATTAGGATGCCAAATACATACCTTGCGTTATTAAGAAGTCCACACAAAAATGCTCCCTAGCTCTGCAACTCCCTGCTTAATTGCTAGTCTTGTGTTAATTTGAGGCATTTCGCGGCCAGCTAACAAAGATCCAGAGGGAAAAACACGTTAATGGCTTGGCATACGCATCTAAATCAACAATTACATGGCACAAACCGCAAATGGGAGGCCAGACATACAGAGAGAAACTTGCCACATCATGACAGGCTCAGGCTCAGCCTCAGAATCAGTCTCAGGTTCAGGTTTAGGTTCAGATTCAGGCTGGGGCTCAGAAGGCAACGCTAATTTTGTAGCCACTTAATGTGTACAGGCAACTAGAAACAGGGAACAGAAAACCGGCAACTGGCAGCTTTTGATGGCTGACAGAGCAATGTGTATGGATATATGTAAGTTTATATGTACACTCAGAAAAATAACCGGGTTTTTTTTTATTGAAGTCAAAAAGAACAGAAATGACTGAACTAAGCCCCAATTTTTCAGCTCAGGTTTAATTTTTATATATCGAAATACTTAATTTTAGACCTTTTTAGAATTAGAATCAAATCTTAGAGACTTTACTTTGAGGTCGTAATAGTCCCATATAAATTCCAATTTTGACTTGAAAGAAGTACTTACACCGTTAAAATAAATACAAAACATGCTTACTCTTATGTGCTTATGTCTAAAAAGTTCTCAAATCCTTAAAATAAATAACTGAAATCAAACAAAAATCAAACTTTAATAAGTCTGCTTCAGGATGCCAAAATAAAAGCTATCCGGGATAGGAACTATAATCGGTTACAGCGACGGTTTAGAGAGAGATAGGTGTTCTAAAATTCAAAACTAATTCCGATTGAAAGGATCTAATGGCCATCACTTAATCAAAAACCTAAATCGTATACCTTAAGGTAAGAAATCTATCTTTGTGTTTTAACAGATCTCTTTAATCTTTCTCTCCAGACACATTTTTTCTCACATCAAAAACAGAAGAATAGTATTCACCGATATCATAAAAAATTGTGTGCTTTTCAAAGGGCAAAAAGAATGAGCTGGCAGCCGTATTTGCTCTTTTAATTGTTGTGGTCTAGCGAGAGGAAGAAGATAATGCAAAAAGTAAGTGTGTATTCTTGTGAGCAAATAAAAGGAATAATTTTTATTGCATGGCTGAAATTTGGATTTTTGCTGGAATTATTGAGTATTTAATCATAGATTTTTATACTCACAGAGAGGGAAAAAACCTGCTCAGAAAATAAGTTGCCTTAAACTTAAAATAATCACAAGATGGTGTCAAAATTCTTGAAAACAAATGTGCCAAATGTTCCTGAAATAAGTAAAGCTGTTCTCAATCGGATAAAATTAGCTTTTAACAACGACAAAACCGGTTTTTAACAAAGAGATACAAGAGAGAGCGAGTGAGAGCGAGTTGGCTCTCTTTTTGATCTCTCTCTTGTAAGCTTAATCAAGCACAAGTATCCCTCTAGATGTGAATCTGCAAAAGTGTACAACGGCTAAATCTGATGGCGCTTTATTTCATACATTAAAAATAAAGTACCTGGTTGAATTTCAAGTCAAGCCCGAACAAAGTTTACTGTGTCTTTCTGAAAAACTTAAATGAAACGAACCAGGTGCAGTGAGTCGTTGAAGTGATGTTTTTGATTCCTATTGAAAATACGGGTATCCAGGAGCCTTGTCTTCCTTCACTTCGAATCAAAAAAGATAAGTCTCCGTTCCCATTCCACAAATGTGATAAATCCGCTCGCACTTGTACAAAATCAATCAAATTTTTTTCCCAGTTGAGTTTAAAATGTTCTTAAAAACGGAACAATATTAACTCAAATCAAGTTCTTAAAAATGGAACAATGTCAACCCAATTTGAGTTTTTGCGTTCTCAAAAAATTGTTTTTGAAGTGAGAACATTATATCATTTCCGACCATATAAAGTATATATATTCTTGATCAGAATCAACTGCCGAGACGATATTGACTTGTCCGTCTGTCCGTCCGTCAGTCCGTCCCGTCCGTCCGTCCGTCTGTATGAACACCTAGATCTCAGAGATGGTAAGAGATAGAGGTTTGACATGTGTGGGACAAATGCTTCTTTTATCTGCACGCAGATCAAGTTTGTTTCCCCGCAATTTGAAAATAACGTTATATCTCCTACAGTGTTAAAGATAGACTATTTGTACCTAAGAGATAGTTAGTAATTATGCAAAATGAAGTCGATTTGCCGAAGAAATGATAAAGATCGGATGAACGGTTCTTAAGTTATGAGCAAAAAAGTGAACCAAGCCCCGCCCTTGCTACCACCCCTCCCACACTAAAAAAATGTTGCATACTTTTTGGCTGGTCACACTACGGAACGCAGGCAACACTGTTAAACATGTTTTTCATGAGTAACGGGTATATCGAAGTCGGTTAGAGCCGACTTTAACTTACGCTCTCGTTTTTGGTAACGTTTATGCTCTTTTTGAGTACAATGTTCTCGGTTTTTCCCTCAAAGTATCATAGGTAAGAAATTTTAAGTTAGTTCAAAAGTATGGAACAGGGGAAAGAAATCATTTCGTTAAGTATACTCAGAAAAAAAGACTGGGAGAGTTCTACATCGATCGGGATAGAATGTATACCGATTTGTACCTAAAATTTGAAGAATGTTTTGTTCTTGGATGTACTTAAAATTAGTACGAAATGTTCCAGAATCGAAAAACTGTTAATGTTTTTAAAATGTGAGCAAACGTTCTTGAATCAGGAACTAAACATACTTAAGTAAACTTACAATTTAAGTATAGTAATGTTGCTTGAGCACAAAATATCTTAATAAATACAATGCTAGCTCACGAATAAAGCGAATTATTTTCAAATCGAATCTGTTTTTAAAATTCTCTTCTGGTTCTAACACTTTGACTTTAGAGTAAATGGGGTTAACCTAAGACCATGACAACAGAAAAGTTTGATCACTAAGATTTACACCATTTCGAAATGTACATAACATATTCGTGTCCATCTTATTAAGATTTCGTGCATAGCGCCGTTTTTAAGGGGGTTTCAGAACAAACATTTTAGTGCATAGTAGTATTTCGCACATAAAAATTTCTCCTTTAGGGGGTGGGACGGGAGTTCGTGTTGACCTAAGACCCGACAACTGTAAGCGTTGCAGATAATATTCCGGGTCCATCTTAAATCGTAACTGATTTCGGGATGGAATAACTCGTACTTGAAATAAGAATTTTGTTCTTGAATCAAGTATTTTCTTTTTATTGACCACATCGATTCGAGCTTCATCGACTTTCTTACTTATTTTATATATTTCATGCGGTTGCAATAAATGCATTCTGCATCATTTCAAATATTTAAGGCAAACACTTATCTGTTTCCCACGCTGGGACCCTGATAATTTCTTAAACGTTGTTAAAACCAGCATTCAATTGAAAAAAACGCATACAAATCGAGGCAATTGCAAACTGGACTTAAGAAGGAGAATTTATCATCGATTTGCCAATCAAATGTGCAATACTTTTTCGCTGAACTTATAAAATATTGTGCCCCAAAGCAGCGCTGAACTACTTCATCGTGTAAGAACTCAAATGTATACTGATGTAGACAAAGTGCGATTATATCATTGTTCTGAGGCACAAAAATACACCCAAAAAAAAGACACTTTGTAAATCGGTTCATTACAGACAGAAGAGAACTCTTAATTCAAGGTGTCATCCAAAAACTTTGTAAACCAGCGTTGGCCAACGAGAGCGAGACCCAAAAATGGTAGAGTGTATTGGTGTGCGAAAATAGAAGCGCCGTTAATTCTGCGTCGAACTGTCCGCATCAAAGGCCAGCCACGACTGAAAATTGCTTTTAGAGCTTCGGCTGAGCGTTTCGGCTCGTATATGTGTAAATAGCGAAATGTCATCGTCCTCTAAGGGATTCAGTGACCTTCGCTGGTGTAAACTTGTAGACTAGACAAAATTTTGAGCTAATTTGGAAACCTCTGCTTTGATAAGCTATCTAATAAAACCAGTTGAGACTGTAAGCACTTTTTGTTGCATTTGAGGACCGTTTCCTACATTAATTTGAGTTAGGAATGCATTTTCCAGCAATTTGGACTTACTTTTAGTACGAAAAATAGGGAAATTCGGAATTTCTGTTCTTATTTAATCTGGTTCTTAGTTGTGATAACACTGTTTACAAAGAACGAACCAAAATCCGGAAAGGATGTATGCGAAAATTAACGATACGGACATCTCTTAAAGAACAAAAAACTATCCATTTTTGACGGGTTCCATTGATATTCTAATTGCGTCTATTTCCTTAAATTTTCGTCTCATTTCTAAATATATCTGTCATTCTTCTAAATTCTTTCCATAGAAGTTCCAAATCGAATTGTGTGAGTTTCCTGAATAGTGTGAATATTCTCACTAAAGCAAGTGATATGCTTTCTACAACAGTTTTAAAGATATTGATACGAGTTCTTTTTGGTTTATGAATTGACAGGCATCTACTTTGACTAAATATTCGATACTTTGCTTTCTTGAATAGCCTTGCAGCTGAGAATTTAGTAGATATGCGTTGTTTTTAAGTTGCTTAAGATACCTCTGGCACGCTCTTCAAAACAATCTTGAATTTTATAGACATCATCGGCATATCCAACTTTAAAAAATGTTTTAATTTCAATAAAATAATAGCTAAAAATAAAGCTAAAATAGCAGCTGTGCTTTGATTTGATCCACAAACTGTGGTTTTTACCGATCCGGTGGTTTAAAACCTCCAAGAACTACTGAACCGATTCTGCCAAAACTTCCCAGTGGTTAAGCACACTCAAGATAAATCATTATCCTAAAGTATAACCCGAACTCTGACAGCCGTTTCTCCAAATATCTAAATATGAGAACCAAATTCTTATTTCAAGCTATTAAGAATCAGGTTTTTAAGCGTAGTATACACCTCAACAAAGCAATTGCCAAAACAAAAAAACTCCAAAACAAAGTCATTTGGTGTCAAAAGTTTTGTGATTTATTTTTATATGGAATTTTTGGTTTTGGCAGTTCCTTTGTTTTTTGGGCAACATAATTATCATTTCAGCAGAACAAGGTCCGTTTTTTTCCAAGTGCATGCATTGTATGTGGCTGCAGTTGGCAAATAGCTTGCCAAGTTTTAAAGGCAAACAAACACAGACTTGGACTCCAACTAGTTAACGTCACTTGAGTTGAAAAGTTTTTGCCAGTTTGCATTGTTTTATAATCAACTTGCACATAAATTTATATGCACGAAACTTTTGTACGTTCTTCTTGTTGGAGGACCACAATGAGCAAAGGTTAACCGAGGGAAAGATACAAGGGTATACATACACATACACATTCACATACTTACAGTCATTGTGAAGAAGGGAAAACTAATCTCAACAAATTATCTTTCTAGCATTCCGAGTTTTGTGTGTGTGGGGGGTTGGGCAGAAACATCAACTTTTACCACAGGAGAAAGTTTATTCTGGCTGTGCAAAAGTTGATGCGATTATGATTTTCAATTTTCAGCAGTCAACGCCGAGAAGCGAGAATGGACATCATAAAGTCCTGGCACGGCACGAATGGGAAGGCGCGCACACACCCCCCCTCGCACTCACACTCACACACACCTCGACACAAAACAAACAACCACAGGGCAGAAGTAAAAGCTATATAAAATATGATGGATGTATAGCGTTGAGATATGCCTGGATCTGCTAGGAAGAGGGACCGGGACCCAAGGGCCAGGGACAGAGTGGCTGGTGCTTGCGGCGCCCGACAATAAATTGAGTTTTGTGTGAGCTGAGCTGGACTACAGTACAACAACGGCAGCTGTTCCACTCTCAAAACAGTAGCACACAGCCAAATCCTCAGCACAGTTATAACATTTATCGTTGTGCAAACTGCCAACAGCAGCAGCAGCAGGAGGAGGAGTAGGAGCAGGCGAAGGGCAGGGACGAGGACGAGGGCGAGGTCGAGTGGAATTCGAATTGAAAGGGAGAGAGACAGATAGAGTGAAAGAGAACACATGCACTGAGGATGCTGCAGTTGCACAGTGGATGTCCTCAATTATTTATATCAAATATAAGTGGGAGATTTAACATGCACTAAACTAAACTTAAATCCAAACTTAAAATCAAGAATTTAAATTTTATTCAAGTGCTTATCTAATAGTTAAAATGTGTGTAAATTTTGGTTTTGTTTTAGAAAGATTTTAAGAGTTAAAATCCATAAAACCAACTTACTCTAAGAGTGTGTGAAATATGACTCTTAACCATTTTTAACCAGGTGTGAACCGTAAAATGATCTTCCTTCATATTTCCACTTACTCTCGTGCCGGATAAAACTAGTTCCTAACCTGTTTTAAAACAAGAAAATGTTCGATAAACTGCACTAAAAATTCAGCGGATTTTTTAAATTCGATTCGAAAAATATAAGATTGCATTTTGGACTGCCTAATTAAATTACAATTTGGTCGTTTTAAAGTTTTTTACCAACTTGAATATTTTTTAAGGAACAGAAAAAAATGGGAATATTTTAAGCGCTATTATTATACCTTGATAAAGCTCAAGATCTGTTACTCAGTCTTCTAGATCTATTAATGTTTAGCAAACGATTTCAAAACGCATCTATCTAGGTAAATAAGAAACCTTTCTACCCGCAAAATTCAAAATATTTCTACTAAAATTTTGATCCGAACCCAGTAAACATCGTATTGATAATATTTTTCAAAGATTACAAGGTTTAAGTATGACTTCAATCTAACCCGGTAAAAATTACTATTTAGAAAGTTATCTCAGAAATGTGAAAAACTATAACCGATTATTTATATTATACGCATTTCAAACTGCGGTCGTACGACCTTTTTATACCCTGTACCCATTGAAAATGGGTAAAAAGGGATCATGAAGTTGTGCAAATGTACGTAACAGGGAGATGGAAACATTTCCGACCCTATAAAGTATATATATTCTTGATCAGTATCAACAGCCGAGTCGATTTAGCCATCTCCGTTTGTCCGTCTGTCTGTATGAACTAGGGTTGTCAATATTTGATCGATATATCAATATATCGATATTTTGGTTGGATGATAAGGGTTATCCGATATGATATTTTTTGAACCGATATAGGCGATTATCGATATTCTTATAAACGATATATCAGAAATCAGAAAATTCGTCCAGAAACCATGGGTCTAAAAAAGAATTTTGTTTTGTTCAGTCCTGTTGGAAAAGTCAAAATCCTAAAATGTCTTTAATATTTGAGGTCGATCTGCGCGTGCAAAGGAACTCATTTTAGACCTATGGTTTTTTGGGTGAGATTTTCTTCTTTTATACCTTATTTTCTTCGTAGAAGTGCGATTTCTACGTAAAATAAATAAAATTTGTTTTCTTAGTCCTGTTCAAAAAGACAAAATCCGACTCACGTGATATCTTTTATTTATGAAATTGATTTGCACCGACTAGTAATTTATTTTGAACCCATAGGTTCTTTTCAGTTTAGTTAAGTCTTAGAAAATAACTATATATCGATGTTTTTTGGACCCGATATATCAAATATCGATATTGAAAATGTTGATTTTTGATATTATCGATATTGATATTTTGAGAAATATCGACAACCCTAGTATGAACGCGTCAATCTCAGAGACAATAAGAGATAGAGACCCAAATTTTTGCATGAACATAGGTGTAAACCGTACCCTGGTCAAGTTTTTTTCCCCCTCCCCCTTAAACCGCAAAAAACTGTCAGAGCCACAATTTTAAAGTTAAAACATCGTGGCTTTGTATATTTAATCTTTGGCCATATATCTATCTATTCTGAAATGCGCGACATGATCCGAGCAAAAACTCCAAAGTTATTCACTAAACAAATTTTGCCTGAGACTGGTCGTCCGGAAATACAAAATTATGGCAGTTGTCTTTGACAACCGTACACTCTACGAGCGAAAAAAAATCAGAGATGCCAAACCGTACCCAATTACAATTTTTGTCGATAGCTGCAATTCCCACACAGAAAAAAATTATATTTTTTCATATCAATTTTAAGCCTATATGAAAAAATATCAAATTGATAAGGTTAAAATTTTTAAATCGTTATTTTTAACATATCATAATAAAATTTTTAGTATCATTCTGAAACTATTTAATATCAATTTACGTGAATGATAATAATGATATAATGATAATTTTAGAAAAGTTATGGACAAAATCTTAACTTAAATGACCTAGAGCCTGCCTAAGAAGTGTTCTACGATTTTCAATCAAAAAGGTCACTAAAACAATCACTTTGTGATAATATTTTGGACCAGAAAGATATTATTTTCTTGTCAAAATGAAATGAAAATATTGATATTTTTGTAAAGTTCATTTTAATCTGGTGAATATCAGACGAATTTGATATTTTTTTTCTCTGTGCATACATATTCCATGCACCCTCGTGTATTCAAAAAAATTCTACAAAAACCTCCACAAATTTTCTTCAAATGAAAAATACAATAGATTAGTTAATGATTCGTTCGAATGGGAATTATTGTTGTTACATGTATCCACAAAGCTCTTAGAATTGGCTCTGATTAATAATATGCCAATTGGTAGTCACATAGCTGTTGTGTGATGCAGTTCCAGATTTGGGAACTGGTTTTAGCCGTGACCGCGGTCGTTGTCACCACTTTCGGCTTAATCTCCTCGAAACTGTTTTTTCGATTTTTCCAAAGAAAATCTCACTTGTGTTTTTCCATCGATTTGAAAATTTGTTTTCAGACAAAAACGAGAGCGTAATTTAAAGTCGGCTCTAACCGACTTCGATATACCCGTTACTCATGAAAAAACATGTTTAACAGTGTTCCCGCGTTCCTTAGTGTGACCATCCAAGAAGTATGCAACATTTTTTTAGGGTGGGAGGGTGGTAGCGGGGGGGGGCTTGGTTCACTTTTTTGCTCATAACTTGAGAACCGTTCATCCGATCTTTATTATTCTTTCGGCAAATCGATCCATTTTGCTAATTACTAACTATCTCTAAAAGGTACGAATCGTCTATCTTCAAAACTGTGGGAGATATAACGTTTTTTCCAAATTGCGGGGGCGGGAGGGGGCGTGGCCAAAATTTGAAACAAACTTGATCTGCGTACAGATAAAAGAAGCATTTGTCCTATACATGTCAAATCTCTATCTTTTACCATCTCTGAGATCGACGCGTTCATACAGACAGACGGACAGACGGACGGACGGACAAGGCTAAATCGACTCGGCTATTGATGCTGATCAAGAATATATATACTTTATAGGGTCGGAGATGTTTCCTTCTCCCTGTTACATACATTTGCACAACTTCATTATCCCCTTTTACCCATTTTTAATGGTTACAGGGTATAAAAATGGTGGTCGCCAGACTGGACGCCTCTACTTCTTTTGTGGGTCTATTTGAAATCAAAGGTTCTCAAAACACATGGGTCCGTCGAATATGGCCAACCGTGTAAATATAAGAAATTAATTGATTTATTTTTAAATTTGGTTAAAACTAGCTAAACAACAGTTCGATCTAAAATCTTCACCTTAAAATCTAGAACCTTAAAATTTCCAACCCGCTAATAAGAGCTCCACAAAGAAAGGATTGATTAAAACTAAGGGCATATTATTATTGATCCGAAATGTAAGCCCGTTTGAAAAACTAGCCAAACCAGACTGTAATCGAACCGCTTATTCGAGCTAATAAAACGAACGAGCTTCTTTTTGAAAATGCTGCGAAAATCATAAATCAAAACGGTTCGGTTCAGTTCAATGGTGGGTTTTAAGAAGAACTCTTACCTGAATAGAACAGAAGCAAGTAAAAATTTTTTTCGATGTTCAAGGAACACTATGCCCACCGACCTTTAATAAACCACTAAATCAGAGAAAACCTTATTCTTTGAAATTGCAAACTGATTTGTGCGTTTTTATCCCATTTGCTCCACGGAACGAAGGCAAACTGAGCCTTTGCAGAAATATTTCCTGGGATAATTTAGAATTGGATATCGAAGGCATTTAAAATAGCAGTTTTATCGTAATGTTTAAAGTTACTTGCGGTTGGGACTCAAGTACTTGGGGCGCATAAAAAAAGGACTAAACCAAACAACCCTAAAAAAAGGGACACATCTGGTGTCAATAAACTAGAACACCCAGCCAGTGCACTGAGTGCAAGGCTTGTACAGGGTGCCCATATTCGACGGACCCATCTGGCAACGCCATAACTTTTGACAGAGATGTCAGATCGCTTAATGACATACCGCGTTTGGAGGGCGTAGTCCAAGCAGATTTTTACCATGGAACAATACACGCCACGCGAGCGCTCTGAAATAGTTGAAATTTACATTCAACAGAACAAGTCAATTGTGAAAACTCAACGTGCTTTAAAAAATTAAAAATTAAGCCCATTTCACATTGAATGGGACCGTAAATAAGCAAAATTGCCGTATTTACGCCACTGAAAATCCTCAGGAGATTCAAGAAGCGCCTCTCATCTGACGAAAAAGTCACAGTTTGGTGCGGGCGGTTAGTGCGAAAACGGTCATTGGGCCGTTTTTCTTCCAAAATGAAAATGGCCATGCTGTTACCATCAACCAGGAGCGTTATCGCGACATGATGACCAATTTGTGATGCCAATTATTCGTCGAAAGCGTATGAGGCAGTTCTGGTTTCAACAAGACGGCGCTCCACCGCACACAAGTCGCATAACAATCGATTTTCTGAAGAAATTGTTTCCGGGCCGTTTGATGTCGAAAAGTGGTGATTTGGACTCCCGTTCGCCCGATTTGTCGCCGCCTGACTTTTTTTCTGGGGATATTTGAAGTCAAAGGTCACCTTATCGCTCAAATTATTATTAAATTATCTATACCGGGGGAAAAATTGGCAAGTCGATGGAAGGTGGTCATAAAGGTACCCAACCCACAATTTATGTAAGAAAGCTATTTGAAAAAATTAAATATTTTTACCAAAATATGTTAAACACCTCTATGTGACTTTATCAAAAAAAAATAATATTTTAAAAAAATGCTCCTTCGAATATGGGCAACCCTGTATGCATTGTACGTGTATAAAAACAGATCAAAACCCAAATAATGATTCATTCTTCGCTTCCCCCATTATTTGCATTGAATATAAATTAAATTTCAAATTTGTAAATTGTTTATTTAACCGTTTGAATCTTACTTTTTTCTTTTATAAGTTAAGAACCTTTAAAATTTCAAACTCTGCCTATTTTGTCCCATTGTACAGCAATTTATTCATTTGTTGGCACATTCGTTTCATATAACGACAAACTGAAAAAACATTTTGTTCACATATTTGATTTGATTTATACAAAAATTGCACGTTTTATGTTCCATTGTAAGTGTGTGTGTGTGTGTGTGCGTGTGTAATGCCTGCTTTTTTCCACCGGGAGCTGTCTTTGACTCTGGACAGGCAAAGTTTTGTCTCGTTTATTTTTCATTCCTGTTCAAATTATATTGTTGACCATCAACAATGTCGCCTGCTCTTCAGTCGTTCCCCCCCCCTTGGGAGCCGTTCGTTGATTTTTACCCAGTTTGTTTGACTGACAGCAACACCAACATACCATCATCGGCGACCCTTTTGTGTGTCCATTTATTCGTGCAGAGCCCGCGGGCGCATCAACAACATTAACGCGCTTCGTTGCTGCTCACCCATAATCCTTTCAATTTTTAAATCATTTTTTATTTCTGCCCTTTTTTGCGCCTTGTTGAACCCTTTTGCCTTCTTTTGCAAATATTTATAAAAGACGAAACGTGTGCATTTCGTGCTTCTTTGATTGATGCGCCAATCCCAAATCACTTTAGAGGGGGGCCCAAACGTCTAACGACAATGACATGTTTATCGAAGCGGCGGCCCATCCAGAGCAGATCATTTACACCTTTAAAACCCATTCGCAATTCCATCAATTACTGCATTTAATCAACTCGTTAAGCCACAAGTCCGGTCCGGTCTGGTCCGTCTCGGTCCTGCAGCATCAGCAGCCAGCGGTGAGGTAATTACGAAAATGAAATCAGTCCATCGTAAGCTGCATAATACACGTACATACAAGGAGACCGAGAGACCGAGACCCCGGAGGGCAGGTATTGGGGTTTGTGTGTGCAAATTGAATGACCAGAGGGAGAGGGTGTGTGGGTGTGTGTAAGTGTGGGCGTGGCTTTGGCAATTGTTGCCATTGGCAACTGGTCTGGGAGGCCACATGTCGCATTTGTATCAGTGTGCCAATATTTTGATTGAAGTAATGTCGCATTGCATATTACATCCTCAGGGTATGAGGCACTCACTTAGTGGATGCCAAATACATTTATAATTAGGCTGCCAATTGACAATCAAAGTGAGGCTTAAGAGTTGTATTTAGAAAAGATTGGCTGGAAGGCAATGAATTACTTGACATGACATGTTCTCATTTTCACTTTCGCATAGCTTTTGCGATTACAATATTGGAGCATGATTGTAAATCAAGTTTTGGATTAAGATTTGTATTTGACTTTTGTCACAAGTAATTGATTTTTTCACGCCAGCATTAAAAAATTTTGCCAAATCCATAAGATATACGATTTTGACCAAAACTTCAAAGGAAGTGAAAGCGTATAATATTCATAATTGCCGAAGTGGGATACGATTTAGTTAAAAAGTAAGAACGCCATGTTATAAAATAATCGCTGAAGTGAGACACTAACAAAAAAGTTTTTTTCATTAAAACCCACTTTTCGACCGATAGTTCCTGTTAACTAAAAAAAATCAGGCAGCTATAAGATATAGTCATCCGATTTTGACAAAAACTTCCAAATCTATGTAAAAGCGTATAATATTAATAATTCCTGAAGTGGGAGACGTTAACATTAAAAACAAAAAAGTTTTTTTCATTAAAACCCACTTTTCGACCGATAGTTCCTATGGCAGCTATAAGATATAGTCATCCGATTTTGACAAAAACTTCCAAATCTATGTAAAAGCGTATAATATTAATAATTGCTGAAGTGGGATACGTTAACATTAAAAACAAAAAAGTTTTTCTCACAGAGACCCACTTTTCGACCGATAGTTCCTATGGCAGCTATAAGATATAGTCATCCGATCCGGTCGGTTCCGACATATTAGCAGTGTGCAGTGAAAAGAAGACTCTGTGCAAAGTTTCAGCTCGATAGCTTTAAAACTGAGAGACTAGTTTGCGTAGAAACAGACGGACAGACAGACGGACGGACAAAGCTCAATCGATTCAGCCTGTCACCCTGATCAAGAATGTATATAGTTTAAAGGGTCGGAAAAGAATATTTTTTATGCGTTGCAAACTTCTGGGCTAAGTTATAATAACCTTTGCAAGGGTATAAAAACAAATATACCACAGGGTCCATCTAGAGTTTTGAATTTGAACTATTCATAATTTGACTTTAAAAACGTCAAATGTCATTCGGAAAGCGACTAATATTTAGTAAAAACCGACACCACGAAATGGATCGCTATTCGCTTGAGAAAGTTGGGAAAGTGGCGAGTCCTCGACTCAAACTGTGCGAAATTTGAAAAAACATTTAACTAAAAAAATGTTCGGAAACCCATTTTGTGGATCGATTAGGATACAATGTTGGTGGATAAACCAACCCGTTTACGTACTCGTCCGAAAACATTCTGCGTAACATAAAGTCCTCCGCTCGAAGCCAGCACTAACGCAATTGAGGAAGATCGTTTGACCGAAGATGGTCGGATGAAGCACATTTCCACCTCGGTGGTTATGTTTAATAAATAAAATTGTCTCATCTGGGGCACAGAAAATCCGCATATCGTCGTCGAGAAGCCTATGCACACGTGCATTACGTGTCACTGCTTGGTGCGGATTTTGGTCTCGAGGCATCATTGGTTCGTTTTTCTTTGAAAAAAGTGACCATGAATGGTGAGCGCTACCGCGCAATGTTAAGTGATTGGTTCTTTTAGGAAATTGAAGCGGAAGACTTGGACGATATTTGGTTTCAACAAGACGGCGCTACGTGCCACACAGCGCACGCCACAATCGATCATCAGCGCCCTATCTTCGAAAATCGAATAACACAGGCCAACAAAAATACATATTTAAATTTATGGGCGTTATAGGAACTGGAAAGAGGCTAACTAAAGTGTTACATGTTTGTAGTGATAAATTCTAATTTTGAAACAAGTAGCCTTTTCACAGTTCCTATAAATTTTTTTTAACTGACAATCTTGTTTTCCTCCCATAAATTTAAATATGTATTTTCGTCTTTAACAGGCTATAACTTTTGCCAAATAAACTGATTAAAATGCCGAAAAATCACGAAAAATTAGATCATATGTTGGACTATATGCTCAGATGGCGAATATATTAATCCAAGAACCGCGCTAGCCTGAACGGGATGATTTATTTTGATAAAAATGCTATAAATCGAAAAATGTCTGTCTTTAGAGGCCAATTAACACACTTTCCGCTGAACTTAAAAAGCGCCTTTGATTTTTAAAAAATGCATTGATATGTACTTTATCACACATAGCTCATAAACTCTCATATTTTTGCCTAGTGTGGCTCCATAAATCCTAGAGTGCCAAAAATTCAACTTTTCGTTTTTCCGCCATATCTTGGAAACAAGAGCTGATGGAGCAAACCAATGATACATTTTGTTCAGTGCAATCAAAATTAACATAATCAGATAAAAAATAGACCTAAACACTGTTGGGCTGTGTAATCAGCAAATATGGATATGAGGGGGCAAGAAGCTGTGATTTGACACCGTTAGACTATTATCTTTGGGGAGCGGTCAAGGACAAATGTTATGCAAGCAATGCTGAAACAATTGATGAGTTGAACGAGATTCGAGTTGCTACTTGCCGAAACAATGAAAAATGTTTTCAAAAATTGGGAGGATCGAATAGGCTACTGCCAAGTCAGCCGTGGTGGTCATTTGACCGAAATTGTTTTTTTCATAAATAAATGACATGAACCAACCTTTCCAATAAATGTTGAAGCTTTGAAAAATATGGAGCCGTTTTTAAAAACAAAATTAATTTCCAATTTTTAAATGGACCACCCTTGTAATTCCTACTTAAATCCGCAGGATATTCATATTATTGAAAATTTATTGAGAACAGACATTTAAAATGCCCTATTCTATGGAAATTCCTTTCTCAAAACGAGTTGGAAAAATCAGGCGAACTTTGAAATTCGTGTTTGGGATTACGATGCATTCTTCAATATCTGAACAACAATATATTAAATTTTAACGCGGCACTTGCTTTAGCCGTCCCTACGTGTGACGTAGGAAAGATCGAGCCAAAAACAAGTTCTAGTAAGAACAAAGAAAACTATGCAAATTATGTTACAACGCTTTGTAATTTCTTGGATTTTCATTACTTTTCTAAGTTGAAAACGTAAAACTAGTTTGTTTTTATGATCTGTACCAAAGGTACACAGATTACATTAGTTTTGAAACTTGCCTCAGTGAAGGGGTATATAAGCTGTGTGTATGCTACATTTGGCATTAGTTGTTGACTGCAAACCAAATAAACATGAAATTCCTATCGCTTGCCGTTGCTGTAGTAATGGGCCTCTTGGCTCTGGCTAATGGTAAGCATCTCCTGACGGTTGATCCTAAGTAAGAGATTAATAATCTTGGAAATTGTTTTCTTTATTTATAGCTATTCCTGCACCTGGTGTAGACATTGGACGCGATTGCAATAACTGCACAATTGAGAGTAATATTTAAGGATGCCAACCACACAGCCCATTACGATTATGTGTAATATTTAAGGCAGGGGTGCAAGCTAAATAAAATTTTTCGGAGCTCGGATTTGCGGGCTCTAACAAAGATTTGACAATATATATTATTGGTTTCTGGGTTTTTTAAAGAATGTTATGGTTCAAACATTGGATCGGCCTTCGAAAAGCAATTTGGGTGATTAATATTCAAAACAATATTCATAATTTCTTTACTTTTGATTAGGCAAAACAGGCAGTTTTAAGGTACTGATAAGACAGTCACTGCAATGGCAAGCTTTTTGAATTGATAAGAAGTCAAGATCGTTCTGTGACGTTTAAAATGTTTGATTGTACATTTTTTGTACATTTTCAAATTTGATGATTTCACTGGAAATGTTTATTCTCAAGGCGTTTGCAAGAAGTATTATACAAAAATTGATGGAAGAAGAAGCAGAAGAAACTATTTCGCCACAGTCAACATTTTGCTCACTAAAAATTAATCATTTGTGGAGTTAATGTAAATAGGCGGTGGGAGTTGATTTACTTAGAATACCTTAACCTATCTTACTCCGGGATCCTTGGGAACAATCCTTATAGGTGAAATTACTCATCACACCGTCACGCCTTTGATACGAGATTATTTTTTGACAACTGTTCTCACTCAAGCGCTTAAGAAATTACTCTCAGATTTTGCAACTTCTTCGCTCACAGCAGCTCACACTAGCAGACGGCGCAGCAAGTGCAGTGTGCTCGACCGAAATGTGGCCTTATTCGGGGAGAAGTTTTGCTATAGTCTTGCGGAATTTTTTAAAATTGGTTATAATAATGCGATTTAAGTCAAATATGCGCCGTTTTGTTCGATGACGAGTTCCCAACGAGATGCCAACTTCATAATGCCCCTCTTATAGAAGCTCGCTTCCCTATTGGCAAAAAACTCGGAGAGCCAATTTTCACAGGACTCTCTTGTGGCCAACTTCCGACTACCAAGCTCGTTCGCCATGGACAGAAATAGGTGGTAATCACTTGGTGCGAGATCCGGACTATACGGTGGATGCAAAAGAACCTCCCATCCGAGCTCCCGGAGCTTCTGGCGCGTCACCAAAGATGTGTGTGGCCTGGCGTTGTCCTGATGGAAGACAATTCGGCCTCTGTTGATCAAAGATGGCCTCTTCTGCATGAGTGCTGCATTCAAGCGGTCCAGTTGTTGGCAGTACAGGTCCGAATTGAGCGTTTGGCCATGGGGGAGCAGCTCATAGTGGATGATTCCCTGCCAATCCCACCAAACACACAGAAGAACCTTCCTGGCCGTCAATCCAGGCTTGGCCACCGTCTGGGCAGCTTCACCGCTGTTCGACCACGACCGTTTGCGCTTCACGTTGTCGTAAGTGACCCACTTTTCATCGCCAGTCACCATCCGCTTCAAAAACGGGTCGATTTTGTTGCGATTCAGAAGCGATTCGCATGCATCCATACGGGCAAAAATGTTTTTTGCGTCAAGTCTGTGGCACCCATACATCGAGCTTCTTTTTGAATCCAAGCTTCTTCAAATGGTTTATAACGGTTTGATGACTCATGCCCAGCTCTTGGCCGATGCTACGGCTGCTACTATGCCGGTCTCTTTCGATCAATTCAGCGATTTTATCGCAATTTTCGACGACAGGCCTTCCGGACCGTGGCGCATCTTCGATCACCTCTGCACCAGAACGAAAACGTTGAAACCATCGTTGTGCGGTGGAAATGGAAACTGTATCGGGTCCATAAACTGCACAAATTTTATTGGCAGCATGAGATGCATTTTTGCCTTTATCGTAGTAGTACTGTAATTCCATGTTTGCGACGCTATAACTCACGAACGACTAAAAACAAACAACAATAAATCAAACACGTGTTAGCGCGTGAAAAGAGCTTTCAAAAAGCTCTAGCGTGAACCGATGCGACGAATACAACTAGAACTATGCGCTTGCAAAGATAAGCTTGCGGAAATACCGCAAGACTTTTTTGATATATCAGTTGATACATCGACACCCAAAAGTAGAGAAAAGTTTGTAAAATTCGAGTAATAAGGATTTCATATAAATCTAAAGCAAAGAAGAAACTAAAATAAATGCCAGAAAATCCAATTCACATTTCTTATTGATAAAGATTAAGCCAGCCTTGCTGGTTTACTTTAAGATTGCGAAATTGTATAACAACAACTACAACTATAAACAAAAATGAAGAGCAAACAAATTAATCGCCTGGCACTTGGACTGTCCCCAGAACACCCAAGGCGTTATAATGCGATTGATATAAATGACACATACCAAGGACTTCCATTTAAAGGCAACTGAGCGTAAGAGTCATAAAAAATGTAAAAATAAAAATTAATTACTTACATAAAACAAGTAAATAAATACGTTCAACGTTCGCTTGAGTGCACTTAAAAATCCAATAAATCATTTCAACGCTGTCTCTCATATTTCAAATTAATAAAGTTTCCATCGGGCAAACAGAATGGAACCCAATGTCAAGTGAAAATCCAGGACAAGAGGGCAAAGCTGATAACAAATCTATGAAGCGATTTCCTTTTTTTTTCTTTATATCTCATTTCAATTTGATCCCCCTGGCAAATTTCCGTTGCACAGAAGCAAATCAAAAGGTAGACCATAAAAAAATCGGTTGCCGGTTACAACTGTCAGGCAAATAAAAATCAAATTTAAAACGCTAAGAAACTCATCGCAGCGCTAAAAAGCAGGCAACGACAAAACCAAAAGACAAACGACCGGAAGCGCCACCAAAAAAGTGGGAGGGGGGCGAAAGGGAGTTCCGAGTTCAGGTTGCTGGCTAAATGTCGCAATTTTACGAGTCAATATAAAGGTGCCTGGGGAGTCATTTACAGGCGCACGGCGGTTTGGTTTTGTTTGGTAATAAAAACGAAGAAAGGACAAAAAAGGAAATACTGCCATTTATGGCAAAGCGACACATAAAAAAAAAAATGGTTGTAGACAAGAAACGGGTTGCCGTTGCCTCGTTGGTTGGGTCAAATATGATGGCAATTTTTTATGTTACTTGTGAAAGCCAAATGATTTACCCTTCCATGTGCTTTTTATGACAAATTTAATGGCAAACTAGTAATTCAACATTATTAATTTTCCAGGTAGCAACCGTTCTATTAATAATATGAAACCGGAAACTGCACTTGAAAAAAATGAAAGATTTAAACAGTTTGTTTTGTCAATTATTATGGGATTTTGGTTATAATACAGAAACATTGATAGCAAATTTCCAGGAAAATTAGCAAATTTAAGGAAGAGTTTGTGTAAGAAATACACTGAGAAAAAACAACCATCCAAAACCCAGCACAAGCGGACTCCTATTTGAACGATCTCGTTCGTAAGTTATCGTTCACAAAACACACCCGACGTTCACGGAAAAACACCACTAAAATGCATTCTTACTAAAACTATCACAAATCACAACAGAAGTGCGAGCATCGCGCATTGATAATTTTTTTACATTATACAATAACTATTAATATTTAAAAACAAAGAGAAAAACAAAATAAGCAAAAACAACAAAACTATCTTCGGGTACACGCGGACTCGAGCTCTTGATTTTTCCATCCAAGTAAAACATTCAAGCAAGGCCATTAGCAAAAAGCTCTCAGTCACAACAGCTTTGCCTTAGTAATGCAATTCGCCGCAATGTCTCGAGCGAGGTTGGTAGCCGTGATGGTTGCAATACCGACTCTTGCGTTTAAGTAGCCGTGAGGTTCTGAGTACGATCACCAGAGAAAGAAGACAAAGTCAATGAAATAACGAGAAGGCCAAGCTAACTTCGTCTTTGCCGAAGTTTTTATACCCTTGCAAATGTTTTAATAAATCAGAGTTTAAGAACGCCAGCATTAAAACAAACAATTTTTCTAAATAAAACCCACTTTTCGACCGATAGTTCCTATGCCAGCTATAACATATCGAAAAAATCTTTTTTCTTCTTTTCGATGCGGTGGCTGGCAAAATCGCTACCAATCTTTAGATGTGCAACGTTTATAAATTTATTTAACTAAACTCATAACTAATTTTTGCGAAACAACTGATATTTTTCCCAAAATCTCAATTTTGGCACATACGATGTTTTTGCCCACAAATTTTTTAAGTGCTCCGTCAAGTTTGGCACTTACGATAATTTTTTAAATAGATAAAATTGTACAAAATATACAAAAACAAAATAAAAGTAATATTTTTATGAAAGATCAATGAACAATAAAATATTTATGATTTTTATTTCAAATATGTACTTATAAAACTAAATTAAAGAAAATTTTCATTTTAACAAATAGATTAGTCTTCCTCGCGCTCTCAACCAAAGAGACTTTTAAATTTGACGAATTTTGCAGATTTAAATATTCATCATGATATATTGGTGGAATACTATTTTTTACAACCATATTGTAGTTCAATTGAACCTGAATTTTTCTGAAATTCGGCGATGTGCAGCGAATTTATGTTCAATTTAAATTTACTGGGAAATAATGCATTCGAGTTTGGAAAATCGGTTGGAAATGGTTCGCACATAAGATTTAATTTTGCTATGTACGGAGTCAAACAAAAAAACAAAAAGACTATGATAAGTAAATATTTATAAAGGGCTAAGCATACCTATCCCCACGCTCACCCCATAAAAAACAAAAGGAATTTCTTGTACAGCTTTTGTAAACGCTAAAAATGTAGTAGGCATATTTTCGAGAACCAAAAAGTGTAATACTTTTCCGAATGGAGTGTTCAAGACTTTTTGTAAATCGATACTAGCTCATATGAACTTTAAGCTCTTCTTACTTTCTTTTCGTTTTCTTAAAAAAGGCACTTGCTGTCATCCTTGTCATTGATGTGCATCTGAAACTCGTCTGTATTCATGCTATATTTTTTGGCTTCTTCATTAAGAAACTTAATATTTTCTTTCTGTCTTTTTTAAGTGAAAGCCAATATTAAAATCAGTTTTAAAAATCTGTCTAAATACACAAATCGAAACAATAGAGCTGCTGAGGTTTTCATCATTCATGAATTGAGTATAGCTCTTATAAAGGTTCTGAATTGTTCTGAATTCCTGCGACAAATATACTTAAGTTTCTGCAATAATGCGGAAAGTTTCTCGAAGTATGATTTTAAAAGTTCTATTTTCTGTTAATGCGTTTTATTGTGAGGAACCACCTTTGCTTTAGGATCAACTAACGTCCCCATTAAGTTACTAAATCAGACTTGTGACTTATTATATTAAAATTTTATCTTTAAAGAACAAATGCAAAAATTTACTGTTTAATTTGAATGCAGGAGAACAAGGTAAGAAAGATGAAAAAATTTAAAAAAAAATTCCTTCTGAGAAAACTGTTACTGACACCGCAAGGGTGTGAGTGCGTGCTCTCCTGACTCGCCCCATTGCCATCAGCATTGCCAATTTAGCTATTTTCCCACCAGACTGTTAAATATCAGTAATGTGTGGCACATACGATCATTTCGCCCACAAGAAAAAAAACTCATCACTGGCACATACGATTAAATTGATTTTGTTGTATCTCCGTAACCGTGGCGACTATCGCTATATAATTTTACCAGACGATGGGTAAGTGGATTTAGAACTAATTTGCATCAAAATGTCAATTTCGTAAAAAATGGCACATACGATGTTTTCGCGCACAGGGGTCGATAAACAAAAAATTTTAGTCTCATTAACACCCACTTTTCAGACCGATAGTTCCTATGGAGCTATAATATAGTCATCCGATTTTGACAAAATCTTCCAAATCTATGTGAAAGCTATACAAAAAAAAAAGTTTTTCTCACAAAGACATTTCAATTTTCGACCGATAGTTCCTATGGCAGCTATAAGATATAGTCATCCGATCCGGTTGGTTCCGATATTAGCAGTGTGCAGTAAAAAGAAGACTCTGTGCAAAATTTCAGCTCGATAGCTTGAAAACTGAGAGACTAGTTCGCGTAGAAACAGACAGACGGACAGACGGACGGACAAAGCTTAATCGACTCAGCTCGTCATGCTGATCAAGAATATAAATACTTTATGTGGTCGGAGATGATTCCTTCTATGCGTTACAAACTTCTGGGCAAAATTATATTACACTTTTCAAGTGTATAAAAATCAGAAAAAAAATAGTTTAATAATAAAATGTTAAATTAATTAACTTTTGAAATAAAAAAAAAACATTTAAAAACATATTTTTTCTGCTTTTATTTTGCGAGCACAAAATGTTCTTAAAACATGATGCCCCAGCCGTTCATAAAGTGAGCACAAAATGTTCATAATATGACACCTGCTGTTCACGGTTCAAGAAAAAACGGGATTACTCTACTTTTGTCAACGAATGGGCTTGATTTTGGTAGATTTATAACGAATTTTTGTCTGAGTGTAGATACACAGGAAAAATATGATCAATCAAAATCCATTTGTTATATGCTTTGGACGATTCTCAGCTCCATTGATGAAAATCTAATATCAATTTAAAATTAAATGGTAATTAAAACTTGCCAACTGTCATAATACAGCCAACCAACAGTGTTTTTATACCCGTTACTCGTAGAGTAAAAGGGTATACTAAAGTCGTGCAAATGTATGTAACAGGCAGAAGGAATCATTTCCGACCTTATAAAGTATATATATTCTTGATCAGCATCAACAGCCGAGTCGATATAGACTTGTCCGTCTGTCCGTCCGTCCGTCCGTCCGTCTCTCTGTAGAACACCTAGATCTCAGAGATGGTAAGAGATAGATGTTTGACATGTATGGGACAAATGCTTCTTTTATCTGCACGCAGATCAAGTTTGTTTCAAATTTTGGCCACGCCCCTCCCGCCCCCGCAATTTGCAAAAAACGTTATATCTCCCGCAGTTTTGAAGATAGATTTGTTCCTTCTAGAGATAGTTAGTCATTCGTAATATGTATTGATTTGCCGAAGAAATGATAAAGATCGGATGAGCGGTTCTCAAGCTATGAGCAAAAAAGTGATAAATAGCCGAGTTAAAAAAAATGTTGCATACTTTTCGGATGTTCATCCTAAGGAACGCAGGAACACTGTTAAACATGTTTTTTCATGAGTAACGGGTATATCGAAGTTGGTTAGAGCCGACTTTAACTTACGCTCCTTTTTCTTAAAGTTAGGAATAAAAGCCATAAAAATAATAAAAAAATTTTTTAATAAAATTGTATTTTATTTTTAAAATTTAAAAACAACATTTTTTTCAAAAATTTCAAAAAAATCGCACTTTTTAAGGTTAAAATAAAAGAAATAAAATAAGTAAAAAAAGAGTGTGTGCATGGGGACGCACGGTACGAGCGAAGCTCTTTACGTTCATACAAGCGACTTAAGTAATGGGCAAAAATGCTGTTACTAAGTCACTGTTAAGCCTCTGTTAAGTCACTGTTAACACACTGTTAAGTCATTGTTAAATCACCGTCTAACAGATAACATTATAGTTTACAGCACAAAATTCAAAACTTGACCTCAATGCAGCCAATCTCTGGGTGATCCCCACCAAATCCCTATCAGACCTTAACCAGATCCCCACCTGACCCACCCCAGATCCCTCACCAGATCCCCACCAGATCTCCCAGATCCCCACCTGAACCTCTTCAGATCCCCACCAGATCTTCACCAGATCCCACCAGATCTCCATCAGATCACCACCAGATCACCACTAGATCCCCACCTGATCCTCACCAGACCCCACTAGATTTAAAACCAGATCCCACCAGATCTCCACCAGATCACCACCAGATCCTCACCAGATCCCCACCAGATCTCCATCAGATCCCCACCAGATCACCACCTGATCCCACTAGATCCCCACCAGATCCACACCAGATTAGCACCAAATCCCTGCCAGATCCCCACCAGATCTTCACCTGATTCCCACCACTCTCCCACTTCCACCTCACACTATCCCACTCTACACAACCCACCTGCTTCTACTGTAAAGATAAAAGCTGCTTATTTTGCAAATACAAAAAGAGAGAATTCAAAGACATCCCCCAAAAAAATCTGTCGCAAAGACAAAAATTTTTCAAGATTTACTCCCCCAGTCTGACGTCCGTAAAAGAGCTTCGCTCAAAAAAGTTTTTTATAATTTAGTTTTTCAATTTTTAAGTTTAAGTTAAGGTTTTTTTTTTAATTTTTCGGTAGGTACACTTACATTTTGAGCCAAACATTGACTCAGAAACGTGAATCGAAACGTTATTGAATTTCTAACAATCGCGTAAAACATTGTTTTTAAATCGGTTAATTAGTTTGAATACAAAGAGCAAAAATATTTATAGAAGAAATTATTTTTTGCACGAAAATGATCGAAATTTCTGTTTTAAACATTTAGAAAAAATATTAAACAAAAAAAAAAATAAAACAAAATTATTTTAAATTTTATTAGCTAAAGAGAGTCACCTCAATTGTTATCCGGTCTATTTTTATCTCTTGTTTATGGCCTATATGAACTGGATGATGGGTGCTGTCAAATGTGGCACCCACTATCGCGGTTTTTCGTTGCATGTTACCATCTCACACACATTCAATTGGTCAGTATTTCAAAAGCTTAATAAATTCTATCGAGGTGTTTTCTAATAATTAGGTTTTCTAAGTTCTAAGTTGTCCATTTTAGGAGGGAATTTGGTATTGCAATTGTGGTGACGCCCTTCATCTTTGGTAAATTATCCAAAATTTTAGCTCTCACTTTTTTTTAACCAGAAACAGATGTTGTAGGTGTGTTTTGTTAGTATAAATGTGCGCATTATACTCGAACTTGACGTGATCAAGAAAAACTGGGTATACTGGAGGTGTTGCTATCCGATGCCTCTAGATTCACAATTTATTCTTCGGGGCGGCGGGGCGGCGGACAGACGGACGGCTCGCCGGCGTGCGGTTTTTATTCGCGTTCCTTCTGCCTGTTGCTATAAATTAGTTTGATTTTGAGTCACTGTGAAATATGCAAAATGCAATATGACAAAATATTTTATTTGATATGACTTAGAATCAAATTCATTAATTTTAAGTTAATAAAGTTACAACATTTTTCATTTTAAATAATTTAGCTGAAAGAAGTTGTTAAATATTTGGCATTTTAAAATTTAATATAACATAAATGATTTTTTAGCTAAATATATATTGTCATTGACAGTCTATCCGAATTCCGATTTGATTCAGCCGAGCAATAGTTGCAATCTCCATGTACCACTATACCGCCATTCCCTACACTTATCATCTGTGGTACAGGATCTGTGAATTGACCATAACAAGATTAATGCAAATCTTTTATAGAGCTTTAAATTATTCAAATACTTACTGCCATAACCTATATCCAGCAAGCAAAACAATGCCAGCAGCAAGACACAAAGCGAGTTCATCCACTTCATTGTAACAAAAGAAACTGAGACACACTGATTTCGATTTGCAATTGCCAGTACTTTTTATAGCTTTCACCAGCGTTGAACCAAAAAAAAAAAACACAGTTCAATTCTTCTTAGCGACAATTCTAAGAAACACAACGACGAGATAAGCCTTGTTTACAATTGATGTTTTCCAAGCTATGCTAAGTATATATGTGAAACATAAATGATTTCAAGGCTGAAGTCTTAGATTAAAGCTGGGAAGAAACTGTTAACAGCTTATTGTAATAGCCCTTTAGTACTACGACTACGTTTTTATTAGTGAAGAGTTCAGGCATGAGCATTTGGTACATACACATGCAACTCATCCATGAGATCAGTTCTAAAGAACTTAATAAACTTGATTTCATGATCGAAAAGCCATTAAATAGTTTTAAACAAGCTGCAATAAGTTTCATTTCTTTGGCTTTAGTCTGAAATGCTACTGGAGCCGTTTACAGGCAAGCTAGTAATTTCATATGGTAAAAACTGTTCATAGTAAAATCTATAAAGTATGCTAAAACTGGTTTAAGCGACCTTTTGAACAAAACAAGAAACAATCACGTTAGATTCAGTGTATTCTTATTGCAACATTCAGTCTAATTAAGCAGTAGTTGGAATATGGAGAATATTATAATTAAATTGATTTATTTTAGACTAAAATCTTCGACTAAACAAAACAATTAAATATAATATGACACATGTGTGTTAAAACTATCTCAACTATCTTTATAATAAATAATTTAATTTCAATTTTGTTACATTTTTCATATTAGGTTTTAGCTTAATCAAAGCAATCTCTGTTAAAAATATTAATTTTTAAATGGCATTTTGTTTTTATGTGTGTAATTTACAACATATTCTGGCAGTCTTAACCTTTTATGCGGTATTTGTATGTGTACTTGTATGACAAGTGATCCGAGTTCTTTGTTGAACGAATATTGCAATTATGACAATCTCCATGTACCACTATATTTCCTCTCCTTATAGATATTTTTGGAATTTTGGGTATAGCATCTGTAAAATGAACATAAACAGATTAATGAATATCATTTATAATATATTCTTTAATTATTTAAATACTTACTGCCATAACCTATATCCAGCAAGCAAAACAATGCCACCAGCAAGACACATAGAGAGTTCATCCACTTCATTGTAACAACAAAAGCTGAGACACACTGATTGCGATTTGCTTTTGCCAGTACTTTTTATAGCTCTCTCACCAGCTTTAAATCACAAACGCAGGTCGACTCATCTCAGCGATAATAATTGAAAAAACCCCTGGAATATATTAAAATGTATGTAGGCGCCAGTTTGGTTTTTCCCTTCAACAAAAAGAAACCCCTTGACGCGAAAAGCGCTGTTATTCATTGATTGTTTTTAAAGCTAAGCTCTGTTAACCATTGATGATTTAGTTAAGTCTGAGCTTAAAGCTTGAAAGAAACTGTTAACAGCTTTACAATATGGTGAATTGGAATACTACTACAGTATCACGAAACTGAGCTTAGTACTTAAGTAGGTCATAAAGTAAATTCCATGATCGAAAAGCATCACAGGAAAAGCCCCAGCTAAGACTGATTTAGAGTTGATGGAGCTCTAAACCTTGTATAGAGACTGCGGCTAAAAGTACTTTATGTAGATACAGGGTTGCCCATATTCGACGGACCCATCTGGCAACGCCATAACTTTTGACAGAGATGTCAGATCGCTTAATGACATACCGCGTTTGAAGCGTCAGTCCAAGCAGATTTTTACCATGGAACAATACACGCCACGCGAGCGCTCTGAAATAGTTGAAATTTACATTCAACAGAACAAGTCAATTGTGAAAACTCAACGTGCTTTTAAAAAATTAAAAAATGTGAAAAGTTCTCATTGAATGGGACCGTAAATAAGCAAAATTGCCGTATTTACGCCACTGAAAATCCTCAGGAGATTCAAGAAGTGCCTCTTCATGACGAAAAAGTCACAGTTTGGTGCGGCGTTAGTGCGAAAACGGTCATTGGGCCGTTTTTCTTCCAAAATGAAAATGGCCATGCTGTTACCATCAACCAGGAGCGTTATCGCGACATGATGACCAATTTTGTGATGCCAATTATTCGTCGAAAGCGTATGAGGCAGTTCTGGTTTCAACAAGACGGCGCTCCACCGCACACAAGTCGCATAACAATCGATTTTCTGAAGAAATTGTTTCCGGGCCGTTTGATGTCGAAAAGTGGTGATTTGGACTGGCCACCGCGTTCGCCCGATTTGACGCCGCCTGACTTCTTCTTGTGGGGATATTTGAAGTCAAAGGTTTACGTTAACAAGCCAAGGACCGTAGAAGAGCTCAAGGACAACATTCGTGAAGAAATAGCCGCTATTCCGGCCGAAATGTTGGCGAAATCGATGGAAAATGCTGCAAAAAGGGCACAATACGCCATCAACGCCTGAGGCGGCCATTTGAGAGATATCATATTCAAAAATTGATGTAAACAAATCTACTTGGAACAAATTAAATGATTAAGATTGCCAACCGCCAAATTTTTATTTTTTTCTTTGATTTTTTAAAAAAAAACATGGGTCCGTCGAATATGGGCAACCCTGTATATCGACTTCAATCTTGGTTTACGGCTTTCTGATACCGTTAGATGTGACTTCCACCCCTACTATACAAATACCAAAAAAAAAAAACAAGTACCCAGCAGACCAGCAAGCGAGCATTTTGCGAGACTATCGCAAAATTCTCACAAACGAGCTCGCATGTGAGCAAAGAACGTAAGTCACTCGCACTCGCACACGAGCTTTCCTGCGAGAGCCTTGCGATAAAAGGTGGAGTGCCGTGCAAAACAAACAATGAAATAGAAAGAGAGAGGGAGTAAATAATTCAGTAAATCTTGTATTCGGCTCGCTAGAAATATTACAAAAGTATCGCAAAACGCTCGCTAACCTATTTCTTGCGACTATCGTAAACGAGACTTTCACTGCCACAAACTGAACGACATATGAATCATATTTCTATCTTTTTTGATCCGATTGCGAGAGTTTTGTGGGGTTAAGTATCGCAGTTCACTCATTTGCGATATCGTTTGCGAGCGTTTGGTCTGCTGGGTAAGAGCGTAGCAGTCGAGTGGCCCGACTCCTTACAATTGAGACACACAAACAAATACACACACATACACAAATGCACACACTATCATTAAAAAGAAAAAGTTTTTTTTTTCACTAAGAGCCATTTTTCGGCCGATAGTTCCTATGTAGTAGTAGTAGTTTTATTGACTCAATTTTTTTGGTTTCACATTTTTCGTTTACACTTCAATTTCTTCTGGGGCATGGTTTATAAAAAACCGTCAGCCCACCTCGCATGCTGCAATACGTCACTGCGTTCTCAGGTTTTTGCGAGTATTATAATAAATTACAGATAACAAATACTAAATAACCTAGACGAATTCATTTATTACAAGTTTCCTAAAGCTAATTGCAGTCTCTAAGTAGTTATTAAGTTTTGCCCAATTTTCGTCACCCTGTCCGTTTAGTATTCCTATCACTTCTTCCTCTGTTAGCATAAGTTTTTTAAAATATCTCCATCGGAATTCTTTGATCGCCGGACACCGACCTAGGAAATGCATCATGTCTTCCACCTCGTTTATACACTGCCATGCACTTGAATAGGGACAAGCATTTTAACGCGAATATACAACTATTTGACTGAAACAATCAAATTGAATCAAAAAGCAAATATTTTTTAGCATTCAGTACTTCATTCTCTATTGAATAACCAAAAATTTTTGTTTTAAATAAACGTAGTCTTCTGTCAAAAAAATTTTTTCAACGAGCTCTTCAAAAATGGCATATTTTTATCATGCACTTGAATAGGGACAAACGTGATTTTATCAATCTGAATAAAACTCCGCGCAATGAAGCTTATATTTTGACATCATATAAACGTTTTAAGTAGAAAAAAATACTGTGGTGGGCGGTAAAGCACTAACTGATGAAGAAAAAAGCAAAATAATGGTTTTAAAGGAGTGAATTCTTACGTACAAGCAAATTGCTACAAAAAATTGTAATAAGTTAAAGTGTTGTATGCAATTTTCTTAAAACCCATCAAATTATGGAAATAATATGAAAGTCCGCACTAAAACAACATTTTCACGTACTGCAGAGCAGCGAATTGTTCAAAAAGCCTTAAATTTAGACTGTTTCGCTTCGAAAAATCATTTAAAATTACAATTAATCGCAAGTATCGATACCGTACGGAGAGAGAAAAAGTCCCACTTCACTTATACCCAACGTAAAGATCCTCGTCAAGTTTTTCCTCAAAGAAATGCAAGTGTATAACACAAAGTGCAAGTCCTTGTAGTAACACGTTGATTTGAGCTGCCTTGCAGGCATATGAGGCCACCTCTAGCTTTCAGTATCCACATTATCTTACTTCTTGAGGATGAATCATTGCAATATGTAGGTCCTTTGGAGTAGTCAAGCAGCCTATATATACGTTGTTCGCTACTTCTTGCCTTAGTCACATAGTCCTGTAGTCCTCGTTCTTTAAGTTTAGACAGCAAATTTCCGCATTCTAGTTCCCATGCCTGTTTCGTCTGATTTTCTTCTAAATCTATTCCGCACTCGTTCATTTTGTTCAGCAGAGTATTATACCACGAGACCTCTCTTTCTCGAATTATGCTCGAAAGGATACTTGGTAGTCTGTCGCTTGCGTAGTCAAATAATGTTTTAGTCACATATTTTAAAATGCAAGATAGGTAGATGTGGCCATCCACCACCTGTCCTATGGCTAGAACGTAGTCGGTGGCTATCTGGTAGATTTAAATAATTTTTTGCAGAAGTATCGGTTGAGAGAGTCTACCTCGTCAAAGCAAGAGTTTCCCCACACTTGGGCGCCGTTAGTTCCTATGGCAGCTCTAAGATATAGTCATCCGATTTTCACAAAATTATGCAAATCTGTGTAAAAGCTTATAAAATTAATAATCGATGATTTTGGAGACGTTGCCATTAAAAACGAAAAAGTTTTTCTTACTAAGACCCATTTTCCAGCCGATAGTTCCTTTGGCAGCTATAAGATATAGTCATACGATTTTGACCAAGTTATGAAAATCGATTTGAAAGCATTCTAAATCAGTATTGGCCGAGTTTGGAGTATGAATTTTTGAGTTTTTCTCACTAAGACCCATTTTTCGGCCGATAGTTCCTATGGCAGCTATAAGATATAGTCATCCGATTTTGACCAAATTAGGCAAATCGATTTGAAAGCATTTTATATCAGTGTTGGCTGAGTTTGGAGTATGGATTTTGGAGTTTTTCTCACTAAGACCCATTTTTCGGCCGATAGTTCCTATGGCAGCTATAAGATATAGTCATCCGATTTTGACCAAATTATGCAAATCGATTTGAAAGCATTCTTAATCAGTATTGGCCTGAGTTTGGAGACGTTAACATTAAAAACCAAAATGTTTTTCTCACTAAGACCCATTTTTCTACCGATAGTTCTATGACAGCTATAAGATATAGTCTTCCGACTTTGGCCAAGTTTTGAAAATCGATTTGAAGTATTCTGTATCAGTATTGGCTGAGTTTGGAGACGTTAACATTAAACACAAAATTGATTTTCCCACTATTTTTCTACCGATAGTTCCTATGACAGCTATAAGATACCTATAGCTATCCGATCCGTTCGATTCTCTGAGGGAAGACTCTGCACAAAGCTTTAACTCGATAGCTTCAAAACTGAGAGACTAGTTTGCGTAGAAACAGACAGTCGGACAGGCATACGTACGGGCAAGGCTCAATCGGCTCAGCTCGTCGCCCTGATCAAGAATATATATATAGTTTATAGGGTCGGAAATGAATATTTCTGTGCGTTGCAAACGTCTGGGCAAAATTATAATACCTTTAGCAAGGGTATAAAAATGTCAAAACACAGACTAGGATATACTCATTGCTACCTGATCCAACTTGACCCAAAATACATATTTAAAATATTTCAATTCATGAATCATCATCTTTATTTCATTTAAATCACATTTTTAAAATTAATACCGGTCGCCGGTAATGCTGCATCCAACACAATCTCTGTTATGCAGATAAGTTCCACCAGGTACACGACCACTGTAACCATTTGGATAGTGCGTGGCTCCATGGTTATCTCTGGGTACGCTACTTGCAACACGATGGCGGCCAGCATCTCGGGCCGGGACCGGGGCAGGGGCAAGACCGGGATAAGCACCGGGATAAGCTTCGGGTGTACCAATGTACACAGTACCTTGTCCATTACCGTTACCCTTATACGCCTGACCATCCACTACCACAGTTTTAGCCACGGGTGGGCTGCAATTCTGGCATCTTCCATTAATGTATACGTCGGCGGTAGTCAGGGCCACCAGTGCGGTGAGCACAATGAATGCAAGGCTGAGTGAGTTCATTCTAAAGCGATGTCTCAACGAAATCTGTATCAGGAACCAAGCAGCTGAAAGCATTTTATAGCAAAATTTTTGTTGATGCTTTGTTATCAGTGGGGGGAAACCTGATTCTGAGGTGGAAATTCCAGCAGACAACAGAGAAAGAGAGCGAGAGAGACTTGCACAACCACAGAATCAGAACCAGTTTTACAGAAAATTCTCTGGAATATCGCCCGACTAAAGTCAACCACAAAATGTTTGTATTAAAGACAGACGCTATTGTTTATTGACATCAAATCTCGACGGGCTAATCCCGTATATTGCAACCGACACATGGCCCTTCGCGATAGATAGTGCCAGGATAGCCACCGCCATTGATTGTGGTCACTGGAACATTTCCTGGCAGTTGGATTACTTGACGACCACCCCACTGTCGCTTATGGCGACGTCCACTTATAACCTGAGAGCCGCCACCACCTCCAGCTGTCTGCTCCAGTCCCCAGTCGTCATAATCCGCACTTTCGCTGGATTGTTTATGATTACGTGCTGGTGCCGGTGCAGATTTTGGTTTGGCTGTTGTACGGCGTCCACCACGTCCAGATGGAATAGCCGGTTTTCGTGTGGTTGTTGCAACCGGACGATTGCAGTCCACACACTCGCCCTTGATAGTAACCTTGGCTGTCACCGAAAATAGATCATATTTATCAATTTGAAATTAAATGATCACACACTTTTTTACTGACCTTGGGCCAGGGCCAATATGGACAAAGCCATTAACATTACGAGAGTTAGATACTTCATTTCAGGCGTTTACTAGTTGACAAAGTGTAAGCCGCTGCTTTTTATACCTGTTGCGTTCGAGAAAAAGCAACTGATTAAGCCTTCTGTAGTAGCTCCGCTCTCGGATCTAGAATCTAGAATCTATAGGCTACGTTCTCGTTTCTAGGAATAAATATACAATTTATATGTATGAAAGTATGCAATTGCGAGGGTGGATCTATAACTAACTTTACGATCGTGTACTGACATTGATTAAAGGACAGCACGATTGTTTAAGGTTAATTCATGGTCTACTTCTTAATTTGTGTATTCATCGATATTGTGAGAGTTGGTTTAATGATTTTAAATGTGATCGTATATGACTTTTTGACGCCCGAAAGAAATACTCTCTAAAGAAATGTGCGAAAATTTAAACTAGAAATGGGCTATGGGTAAGAAAATACAATACAATTTCGACCCAACTCAATTTCGAACCCATTTTTCAATTAAATCCCATACCACTTTCGAACCAAATTTTACACTGTCCTGCCCGAGTCAGACCTCATATAATTTTCAGCTTAAGACTAAGTTGAAAAACACTACAAAATGAGGGGAAAACATGATTAATTTACGAAATTTTTGTAATTTTGAGTACAAAGATGTATTTTTTTGTCTACTAAGAAATGGGAGCAACAACTTTGCTTCAGATATAAAAATAATTTTTTCAAAATAGCTTACGAGGTATGGAATCCTACACTGGAGCTGAAGTTTTCAAAAGAAAAGTTATTGAAACTGCACTTTAAATTGCTGACTTGGCTTTCTAATACAATTTCTTTGTTAAGGACAAATAGTTTGCGCAAATATTTCAAAATATTTGCCCATTTGGTTTGCCTTAAATGGGAACACCAAATAGTTTGCGTTCAAACATTTGCCAAGTAGCTTTTTCCTATGATTGTGCACCAATAATTTGAAACATATATTTGCGTAGTGGAAACACGTGGGACCACCCTCGGCCAATTTTTGTTTGCGAGTTTGCTCTAGCAAGCAAATTGTTAGAGCCAACACGGCAAAACTTAAAAAAAGGAGTGAGTGTCGTTAACACTCACGAGGCTTTGATGTGAAACATGTTTGTAAGTTTAAAAGCTGTTTAGGGGCTGTTTAAGGACTGTTTAGTTACTGTTTAGTCACTGTCAAGTCACTGTCAAGTCACTGTCAAGTCACTGTGTAGTAGTCCCTGTTCAGTTAATGTTTAGTCACTGTCAAGTCCCTGTCAAGTCACTGTTCAATCACTGTGTAGTCACTGTTAAGTAAAGTCACTGTCAAGACACTGCTTAGTCACCGTTCATTCACTTTCAAGTCACTGTCAAGTCACTGTTTAGTCAATGTCAAGTCGCTGTTTAGTCACTGTCAAGGCACTGTTTAGTCAATGTCAGGACACAGCTTAGTCACCGTTCAGTCACTCTCAAGTCACTTTCAAGTCACTGTCAAGTCACTATCAAGTCACTGTCAAGTCACTGTTAAATCACTGTGTAGTCACTGTTAAGTCAAGTCACTGTCAAGACACTGCTTAGTCACCGTTCATTCACTTTCAAGTCACTATCAAGTCACTGTCAAGTCACTGTTTAGTCACTGTCAAGTCACTGTTTAGTCACTGTCAAGTCACTGTTTAGTCACTGTCAAGACACTGTTTAGTCACTGTCAGTCAGTTAGTCACTCAAGTCACTATCAAGTCACTTTCAAGTCACTATCAAGTCACTTTCAAGTCACTATCAAGTCACTATCAAGTCACTGTCAAGTCACTGTTTAGTCACTGTCAAGGCACTGTTTAGTCACTGTCAGGACACAGCTTAGTCACCGTTCAGTCACTCTCAAGTCACTATCAAGTCACTGTCAAGTCACTGTCAAGTCACTGTCAAGTCACTGTTTAGTCACTGTCAAGTCACTGTTTAGTCACTGTCAAGTCACTGTTTAGTCACTGTCAAGTCACTGTCAAGTCACTGTTTAGTCACTGTCAAGTCACTGTTTAGTCACTGTCAAGTCACTGTTTAGTCACTGCTTAGTCACTGTTAAGTCACTGTTTAGTCACTGTTAAGTCACTGTTTAGTCACTGTCATGTCACTGCTCAGCCACTGTTTAGTCACTATCAAGGCACTATCAAGTCACTGTTTAGTCACTGACAAATCACTGTTAAGTCACCTCCAATTTCCCCCTTCTCTTTTTACTTTAATTTCACTCCTCTCTCCCTGGGACACTCCGCTAAAACAACAACACAATATATGCCTGACGTCAGCGTCACGTGACGCTGAAATCAAATTTTACTTCTACTAAAATCTTCGAAATTAAAGATGTTTCACATCAAAAATTATTTTTGAGCAAGTAAAATAAAACAATTTTTTAATATTAGTCGTCTATGATTTCGGCGACAACGTCACAACAAATATTGTATTCTTGTTGTGATCTCATCGGTACAAAGAAAAATAGCATCCCTAGAAGAGATTTCCTAATAACTTAAAGGACGGTCCTTAAATACTTAACCTTAACCTACCTTTCGACTTAAGATGAATTTCTTTGGGCGAATGGTTCTTGAAGTCTTTGGCTTATAGCAAAAGCATCATCGACAGTTAGAGACCAGGTCCCCATACAAGGAAGTTTGACGGAAAATTCCTCCATCAGAAATCCGGCCATTCGTCCCAGAGTCAATATACATAAGTTTTGTATTCTGCCTTTTATATTAAGATCTCAAAATATATATAAATTCAGCCATTTTTTTGGCTGAATTAAAAAGCGTTAAAAAAATTGGGTTTATTTTCTACAATCTTGCTAATGGAAATGTGCGGAATTCGAAAAATATACTGCAACATATACTGCGCAGTATGACCAAGATCGCTGAATCATTGCACTTGGACCAATAAATACCCAACTGAAAAATACTTTGGTTAAATTTAATATAATAGAATGATTGCTACATATTACCAACTGCTCAAAGTCTTCTAGTTTTATTCGTAGATCATTTTTGTAAGGTTACAGTGCCTCAATGTGGGGCTATCCATGCCTATGCACTTTCTGTTGTGTTATTTCAAAAAATTGATTTTGTTTGCTCAAACAATTCAGCTTACTTCATTTTTAAATTAAGCAAAATTGGCAAACAAATGTTTAATATAATTTTCCTCTAACCACGTAAACACTAAAGCAAATAATTTGCGGAAGGGAAATATTTGCGCAAATGTTTTTTGTGAGCAAATATTTTCTCAAATTTGTTTTACGCAAACATTTTCATTTGCACAATGTTTTCAAATATTGTTTTCGTGTGGGACCTTAGCTTTAACCAATCATTAAAACGAATTAAGGTGTCTCCGACAAATATAATAAATCAATTTTGGAGACAAGCTTGCGTTTTTTATGTCTAGTACATGTATTTATTAACCTACCCTCGTAAATATGCTGTATTCTGCTGAAACTGGAATTGGATTTGCCCAGATTGTAGATTAATTTATATTTATTTTGAGACAAAGACGAACTTTGACTTGGGTGTTTTAGATTAGAATACACATACAAAGTGCTGCATATACTATAAGGATGCAAATATTCCAAAAATAATGCGTAGCATTGAACAGATAAGTGCCTAAGTAACAATTATCTGTGGGTAATCCCAGAGAGCAAATCCAGTCTCTAGCTTGCATGCTAATGCGTTGTGACTTTTCAGTATATAAGAAGGGTCTTGCTCAGCCAAACAGCATCAGTTCATCTTAAACCACTGAACAGCAATCAAGCAACAGATAACATTATGAAATTCTTCTCAGTTGTTACCGTTTTTGTGCTCGGTCTCTTGGCCCTGGCCAGTGGTGAGTGCAAAGTGCAATACTGATTACAAACAAAGATTTTTACTTATTAATTTTTTTCTTCATTCAGCTGTGCCTTTGTCTCCGGATCCAAATGTTGTCATCAATGGTGACTGCAAATACTGCAATGTGAGGTCTTAAGCTGAGGTACAATTGCGACTGGAATTATGCACCACAATCTACCTTAAACTGCCGGAGACTATTTATACTTAATTTATACAATAAACTGTTAATTTCAAATGATTGCATTTAAACAATAACACAAAATACAAGTAATCAAACCGGAAAGAATAAACTAAAAAAAATACTTTGACACAAAAACAATTTAAACAATGGGTAGGCCCCAAAAAGGGTTTTTTTGCAGTCGGGGCACCGTCGAAAAAATAATTTTTACTTAACTTTGATATTAAAATGGTTTTCCTAACCTAAAAAAACCGATGGCACATGATGACCCTGAAGGTTATCTTATTCTAAGAAAATCAGAATTTGTGCATTTCGCCTATTGAAAACTTCCAGTGTAGGATAATCAGTATTACAGAATCGGTTGAAAAATATTGCTGGGCTTTCTTGTATGCCGTCGTAGCGACCACATTCCATAGAACAGATAACACTAATTTTCAGCCCAAAAAAGACCCTTTTCTACTAGGCCTATTTTTAAGTAAATTTGATTTATGGGAACTTTTTAAAATGATATACATTTTCAGATATATCTCAACTCAGAAACCTTGGATGGAGTCAAGCAAGATTTAAGTCGAAAGTTTATTAAATTCCCAATAGTCTCTTAGAGCTTTGTTTTCAAATCGGTTTACTAGTTTGTTTACAACAAGCAAACACAAATAGCAGAAAGCTAACTTTGGTTTGACCATAAACTTCGATACACTTGCAGATTGTATAATTTATACAAATTAAGGCTTTAAATGATTTTCTTCAAACATTTTTAGCTGAGATTTTTACCAAACTCATCAATAGATGGCGCCACTACTTTGACCATGTGGCTACGCTACGTTAACTATTTAGTTTAAATCACCGATTAGGTTTTAGTTCGGTTTATTGGAGACGGCGTGTTGCCGGTAAGAATGAGTGTCACAGAATGAGGTAGAGAAAAGAGAGTGTGTGTGTGTGTGAGTTAGAGATGAAAGATACATAAAAAGTTGGGAGTATCGAGCATCGAAAGTTGTTAGTACTGTGTGAACTAGTTAGATGAACTGGATCTGTGATTGGAGCTGAATGAACTGGGACTGGAACCGCCACAACCATATGCAAGCCAGTTTACAATATAGCAGCTTTACGATACATTCATCAGATTATGACCAAATTCCACCAAATTGTGAGGAAACCAAAACTACTTATTTCTGGAAAGTCTAAAGACTAAACTAACTTTGGTACAGAGTATAAAAATGGTTCGAAAACTTTAGCTCAAGCGATGAGCTGAATGTTGAATAAAGGTGTCACCGGTAGGGGCCCGGGGCGGGCAGTGGGAGGGGGTCGTGTATGGTGAAAGCAAAGAAAGACAGTGTCAAAGGCGAAACTCCGAATTCTGAATTTCACCAAACATTGTCAAAGAGTGGTGTGCCCAACAAGGTGATCGAATTGGGTCGTGATGTAATGAGCGTGAGATAGGAAAGTTAAACTACCAAAATCAACCGTTCATTATCACAAACAAAGTCTTGAGGTGAAAGCATATTTGGGACCACATGAATTAAAAAAAATTTCATTTAACAAACCAATCAACGTGTGTGATGCATCTAAACGCAATGAATTCTAGCCACTTTTGCGAATCACAACTGGAGATGAAATATGGTTGTTTACAATCGTTTCGAAAACATCTGGTCAGAAAGTGGTGAATGCCAGGCGCAAACCGACTTCAAACTGATATCCAATACTTCTGTTTCCTGGGATTATATCTGATAAATTTGAGCTGGTCAAATGAATGCAGCCACCAAAGTGATAACGCAGAAGGATCAATCGTAAACCGTGTCCATTGGCCCATCAACGCTGACCACCTGTGCTGACCCAGCAAAATAGGGGGTTGGCTGGGGGTTTTCCGCATCCACTATACCCTGTCCTTACATCCGATCTACCATTTATTTCTTTGACGAACTCGTTAATATGATTAAAAATTTCTGCAAGATAGGCTACAAAATCCACTATGGTGCAAAACTGTGGCAGATGGCGATTCTATGTCGTGGAATACAAAATTTGCGGGAAGGTGGCGGAAGGTTGTCGTGCAACCTGTGACATTAACATTTATTAGCGTGCATCTACAAGAAGTTTTTGTCCCATTCAAGTCAAACTCTATCTCTTACCTTACAGAGTCTACTTCAAATATAATAAATAAATTTTGGACAGATGTTGCGTTTACATGAATTTATCAACAAACGCTCGTAAGTATGATGTCTTTGTGCTAAAACTGGAATTGGATTTGCCCAGCTTGTAGATTATTTTATGTTTAGTTTGAAACAAATACGAACTTTGACTTGCATTTTTTAGTGCTGCATATTACATATATCCAAGAATAATGCGTAGCATTGAACAGATAAGTGCCGAAATAACAATTATCACTTTGAGCATCACTTACTGCTGCGGGTAATCCCAGAGAGCAGAGAAGTCAACTGCAAATCCAGTCTCTAGCTTGCATACTAATGCGTTGTGACTTTTCAGTATATAAGAAGGTTCTTGCTAAGCCAGACAGCATTAGTTGATCTTAAACCACTGAACAGCAATCAAGCAATAGATATGAAATTCTTCTCAGTTGTAACCGTTTTTGTGCTCGGTCTCTTGGCCCTGGCCAGTGGTGAGTGCAAAGTGCAATACTGATTACAAACAAAGATTTTTACATATACATTTTTTTCTTCATTCAGCTGTGCCCTTGTCTCCGGATCCGCATGTTGTCATCAACGGTAACTGCAAATACTGCAATGTGAAGTCTTAAGCTGAGGTACAATTGCGAATGGAATTATGCACCACAATCTACCTTAAACTGCAGGAGACTATTTATACTGAATTTATAAAATATACTGTTAATTTCAAATGATTCCATTTAAACAATAACACAAAATACAAGTAATCAAACCGGAAAGAATAAACTAAAAAAAATAATTTGACACAAAAACAATTTAAACAATGGGTATTTTGCAGTCGCTGCACTCGGAGGTGTTCTTGAAATCTGTAGAGATTTTGACCTGGGTTGGTTTGCAAATCGCTGGACAAGTCCGTCGGTGTTACAGAACTTCAAGATATATATTATATACTAGCAAATAACCCGACGCGCTTCGCTGCTCCTTCAACAGTATAGAACCCCGTAGAACCCAGAAATCGAACTTTGTTGATGGGTTCTCCCCACAACTCCCAACCCCATCCCTCCCACATCCTACCCACTCTACACCCAATTCCAACCCACCCACTTACCGCCCGCATCCCACCCACATCCCACCCACATCCCTCCCACTTCCCGCCAACATCCCATCCACTTCCCACCTGCATCCCACCCACATCCTCTCACTTCCCAACCACATCCCACCCACTTCCCGTCACATTCCACCCACTTCACAACCACTTTCCATCCATTTTCCTCCCATTTTCAAATAACTAACCACCTACATCCCACTCACATCCCACCCACATCCCATTCACTTCCCAGTGGGCACCTCGGCCTTATTTCCAATATCGGAAAATGAAAACACAACTGAATTCTCATTTTGACCTTACAAACCGAGTTTCAAGTCAATCGGATGAAAAATAGTTATATCGCATGTTGAATTGCCGCCCATTTTCACGGCTGGGGCGGATTTTCCGACATTGAAAAATCACATTTTTATTATTTCGTATTCTGTCCTTACAAACCGAGTTTCAAAACAATCGGATGAAAAATAGTTTTTTCATGCAGAATTTTCCGGCAATTTTCCGACCGTCAGGTCAAAATTTCCATCTTAAGAAAATCACATTTCAAACTATTTCGTATTCTATCCTTACAAACCGAGTTTCAAGCCAATCGGATGAAAAATAGTTATTTTCATGCAGAAATTTTCCGGGAAATTTCCGACCGTTGGGTCAAATTTTCCAACATTGGAAAATCACATTTCAATTTATTCGTATTCAATCCTTACAAACCGAGTTTGAAGCCAATTGAATGAAAAATAGTTTTTTTCATGCAGAATTTTCCGGCCATTTTCCTCGTGGGCGGATTTTCCAAAATCGGGAAAACACGTGTCGAATTATTTCGCGTACTATGCTTTTAAACCAAGTTTCAAGTCAATCGGATGAAAAATAACATTTTTCCCATACAAACTTTTCCGACTTTTCCGGGTGGAATTTTCCAAAACCCCGTCTTTGTACGCACTTTCACCACTAACAAAAACTCGTGTCAAAATTTCAGCTTTCTAGCTTACCGTTTAGGCGCAGCGTCATTTAGGATTTATATTTCCAAAATACTTTGATTTTAAAATGGTTTTCTAAAACTCCTTTTCCGAGGTTCGAGAATTGGTTTTGTGTTGGAATTTAGTTGGAAAAGATTTGCATGACACCTCCGATGGCACATGATGACCCTGAAGGTTATCTTATTCTAAGAAAATCAGAATTTGTGCATTTCGCCCATTGAAAACTTCCAGTGAAGGATAACATTCTTAGCTGAGATTTTTACCAAACTCATCAATAGATGGCGCCACTACTTTGACCATGCGGCTACGCTACGTTAACTATTTAGTTTAAATCACCGATTAGGTTTTAGTTCGGTTTATTGGAGACGGCGTGTTTTGCCGGTAAGAATGAGTGTCACAGAGACAAGTGAGTGTGTGTGCGAGTTAGAGATGAAAGATACATAAATAGTTGGGAGCATTGTATAATTAACAAGGTAGTGTCGTCAGGAATTCACCATGGGAGAGAGGTACCAGTTGAAATGAACATGTGAGAGCACGTTGACATCCCCTTTGCTACTAAGAGTTTTTCACCATTCAAAAAGAGGCAGCCTACTTTAATGACTTCACCTGGTATAATTCCACCATGGTTGGGAGTATCGAGTATCGAAAGTTGTTAGTACTGTGTGAACTAGTTAGATGAACTGGATCTGTGATTGGAGCTGAATGAACTGGGACTGGAACCGCCACAACCATATGCTTGCCAGTTTAGAATATAATCAGCTTTACGATACATTCATCAGATTTTGACCAAATTCCACAAAATTGTGAAGAAACCAAAACTATTTATTTCTGGAAAGTCTAAAGACTAAACTAACTTTGGTACAGAGTATAAAAATGGTTCGAAAACTTTAGCTCAAGCGATGAGCTGAATGTTGAATAAAGGTGACTACTTCAAATATTTTAAAAAAATTTTGGAAAGAAGTTGCGTTTTTTCACGGCTAATATATCAACAAACCCTCGTAAGTATGCTGTCTTTGTGCTAAAACTGAAATTGGATTTGCCCAGCTTGTAGATTATTTTATGTTTAGTTTGAAACAAATACGAACTTTGACTTGCATGTTTTAGTGCTGCATATACTATATGGCTGAACATATTTCAAGAATAATGCGTAGCATTGAACAGATAAGTGCCGAAATCACAATTATCACTTTGAGCATCACACACTGCTGCGGGTAATCCCAGAGAGCAGTGAAGCCAACTTCAAACCCAGTCTCTGGTTTGTATGCTAGTGCGTAGTGACTTCACAGTATATAAGAAGGTTCTCCTCAGCCAGACAGCATCAGTTCGTTTTAAACCTCTGAACAGCAATCAAGCAACAGAAAACATTATGAAATTCTTCTCAGTTGTTACCGTTTTTGTGCTCGGTCTCTTGGCCCTGGCCAGTGGTGAGTGCAAAGTGCAATACTGATTACAAACAAAGATTTTTACATATCAATTGTTTTACTCATTCAGCTGTGCCCTTGTCTCCGGATCCGGATGTTATCATCAATGGTGACTGCAAATACTGCAATGTGAGATCTTAAGCTCTAAATGGAATCATGGACCACAACCTACCTTAAACTGCCGCATACTATTAATACTTAATTTATACAATAAACTGATGATTTCAAATTCATGCATTTAAACAATAATACAATAGACAAGTAACCAAACCGGAAAAAAGAAACAAAATAAACACTTTGACACAAAAACAATTTTAAATTTCTTTCTTACTGCCTGCTGAAGAATGTTCAATTCCCGATGATTCTGGAAGGAATCTTCTTCCACCAGTTTACACCGATATCTTCACGCATTGTTGCTGCTGGTTATTATTTTACAAGGGAGAGGGTACAGTCAAACTTAAATTTGGCAGTCTTTTTAGTAATTAATAAACAACAGGGAATAAATCGTTACACTGGAAAAGTTCATTTTGGCTGTATAGACTTTGATTTTGGAATTAAACATTAGGATTAAGTTGCAAAAGCATTACCAAATTTGCCTGGCCGAATTTCGATAACCACCTCTAAGAACCATAAGCCAAAATTAGACGGACCCTTTTTATACCCGTTACTCGTAGAGTAAAAAGGGTATACTAAAGTCGTGCAAATGTATGTTACAGGCAGAAGGAATCATTTCCGACCATATAAAGTATATATATTCTTGATCAGTATCAACAGCCGAGTCGATTTAGCCTTGTCCGTCTGTCCGTCCGTCCGTCCGTCCGTCTGTATGAACACCTAGATCTTAGAGATGGTAAGAGATAGAGGTTTGACATGTATGGGACAAATGCTTCTTTTATCTGCATGCAGATCAAGTTTGTTTCAAATTTTGGCCACGCCCCCTCCCGCCCCCGCAATTTGGAAAAAACGTTATATCTCCTACAGTTTTAAAGATAGACGATTCGTACCTTCTAGAGATAGTTAGTAATTAGCAAAATGAATCGATTTGCCGAAGAAATAATAAAGATCGGATGAACGGTTCTCAAGTTATAAGCAGAAAAGTGAACCAAGCCCTCCCCGCTACCACCCTAAAAAAATGTTGCATACTTTTTGGATGGTCACACTAAGGAACGCGGGAACACTGTTAAACATGTTTTTTCATGAGTAACGGGTATATCGAAGTCGGTTAGAGCCGACTTTAACTTACGCTCTCGTTTTACTTCAAGAGATTTCACTTTGTTATTTAAAAATCTAGTTAGAAGGCTTGTATCCAATATAATCCTATTTCCAAAAATTGTCTAGCTATGAGTTAACTATATGTATAACTAATAACCCGCCGCTGGCCTTTGACGTATAGAACTAATACAGCCCCTTCTTTCCCCATCCCACCCAAATCACAACCACTTACCGCCCTCACCCACTTCCAAAAAACGGCAATCCCACCCACGTACCACCTAACTACCACTCACTCCCGCCCATATCCCATCCACTTCCCAACCTTCCCTGTCCCGAATTTTAAGTCCCGATAAAAAGTTATTTGCCTGGGATTTTTACTCCGGGGTCGGATTTCCCATCTGGAAAATCCATAATTTTTCGCTTTGATTCTTACGAACCGAGTCTCAGTCATCGGTGAAAAATGTTTTTTCCTGTAGAATTTTCTTGGAATTTGCTGGGGGCGGAATTTCCGTCTTGGAAAATCTGCTTCAAATTAATTCGTTTTTATCGTTAAACCGAGTTTTAAGCCAATCGGATGAATAAACGTTCTTTTGCATGCATTTTCTGTGCATTTTCACTCGCGGAGATCGATTTTCCGACATTGGAAAATCATATTTTAAATTTCTTCTTGAAACCGAGCTTCAGCCACGGATGAATTTTCCGGAAATTTCCGACCCGGGTCAAATTTACGACATTGGAAAGTCACATTTCAAATAAATCGTTGATGACGATGAGAAATAGATACATACCATGCAGAATTTTCCCGTCTTTCCCTGGGAGCGGATTTTCCGACATTGAAAAATCCTTTAATTCGTATTCTGTCCTACAAACCGAGTTTCAAGCCAATCGTATGAAAAATGTTTTTATGCTGAATTTTCCGACCTTTGGGTTAAATTTTCCAACATCAAAAAATCTTTTCAAACTATTTCGTATTCCATCCTTACAAACCGGGTTGAAGCCAATCGGAAGAAAAATGTTTTTTGAATGCGAATTTTCCGTCCTTTTCCTCGTGGGCTCCGTCTTAGTACGCACCTTCACCACTAACAGAACTCCTGTCCAAATTACGCCCTCTATCTCTTACCGTTTAGGCTGTGCGATGATTGCCAATGAGTCGTGAATCGTCGTCGTCTACCTCTTCTTTTTATAGATATAGAGCGAGGCCAAAAGTGAGAGAGTATTGGCAAAGTCCAATATAATCGCTAAGATGCCGAACGCCCATACAATGGTTTTGCAATATGCAGCTGTTTTTTTTGGTGGCGCCGAAAATCGCGCTCTCTCCGCTCACACAAAGTTGAGAGCGTAAAAACAAACAGCGATGGCCAGCGAGAGCGAGGCCAAAATGTGAGGGTATAAGTGTGCGAAAATAAAGCTCCGTGAATCTGCTTCGGCGTAATCGCTTCGACTCTGTCGAGCGAATGACGCCTTTCTGCTCTTTTGGTCTCAGCTCGGCAGCGCTCGGGTCGTGTACATGTGAATAGCGAAATGTTTTCGGCCCTGGGAGGAAGCGGGCTATCGCTAGTAGAGAGATATTAAAATTCCATTCAAACAATCCTTTTTTGAGCATCTTTATCTTTATAAAGATTACGCCTTATTAAAAAAACAAACAAAAAATTTTTGCTGTCTGGGCATCACAATTTGTTCTGCCACCAATTAAATGGCCCGGCGGGGGTAGAGGGGACGCAGCGGTTTTTTTCTTTTTTTTTGTTTTCAAATGTATTTTTAAACAAATAAAATTTTTGTTATTCATCGATATCAGAAAACACACTTCTAGTAAATATTTCGCTTTAAACGTTTTTTCGTTTTGGAGGCAATGGGTGCTGCGTTGAGGAAATGCTTTCTTAGTACAATGTCCGATCACTATAGGAAGCTATTGTGAAATTTTGAAATTTCTAACTATAACGGTGTTTGCTGGAGTTTGATGATCACAAATTAATGTCTTATCACTATATGTATAATTGCAGTTTTTTTTGTTTGTGATGCTTTTTTAAATTTTTATTAAAATTATCCTAAAATATAACTTGGCAATCCTAAGCCATTTTTGAATCCCCTTGTTCGTACACAGATGGCGCTACATATATAGATAAAAGAGTGGAAAGTTGGATGACCACCTTAGTCCCCCCCTATCTACACCACTGATGTATGCAATCATAAATTTTCTTGGACCACCCATAGAAAATATGTTTTCACTTAAAAACCGAAGTGTACTTCTAACACTTGCAGGCACATTAAGTATATGAAAAATAGTTGAGTTATAAGTTATAAGAAAAACCGGACGCAACGGCGTGGGGCAGCCCGGAACGGGGGTGCCACAGAAAACTCTTTCAACCAAATTCCAACTGAATTTAAAGGTGCAACAGAAATTTCTTTTGGTTTCAAACCTCCCGTGTTTTGTGAGGATATTTAGGCTCCCTTTGTCAATGGTAGCGCCATCTACTTAACAGCCAGCGAATTAAGGGCTGCAATTCATACGACATGTTTGGCTCCAACAAATTTTAGGATTTAAATTTGAATTATAATTTAAAAATGCATCACAAAACACAATCAAAAAATTTCAGTTAAACATTCAATTAACCCATAACTAAAATAAGAGAAATTTTTTTGCTAGAGAGATTCAGCCCTGTTTTAAGAAATGGATCTTCAATTGGAACATCTGGTTATCTAACTAGATTTTCTAATATAAAATTGAAATCTCTCAAAGTTCTGAGACACCGACGAATTTTTCGAGAAATTTACAAACCAACTGTCGGCAAAATCTCTAGAGATTTCTGTGCCACCCATGCTTATGACTTTTTTTGCCACTTTGTGTGGTCTTTAAGGCCCTCTTTTGGTCTAGAAAATTGTGTTTACAATTTTTTTTTATTTTTTAGCTTAGATATTCAAAAATATTATCCCAAAAGGATTTTTGAAATTTCGAAATACTTAAGAAGATATAGCCTTTTTTGTCGACTAATGTGTCCACAAATACATACAAGTAACTGGAGAACTGGATGACCTTGAGCATTTCCTAGGAAGATGCCCAATTTTAAAGGAGCATAGATTGCTATGCTTTAGGAAACCCCTGCTAACACTTGCCGATATAATAAGAAGTCTGGATGATAGGGAGGATAAGCACTGGGCAGACCTGGTGACCTTTATTAAAAAAGCATTAAAATATCGAGCAGTAATTTTAGAAGTTTTAAATTAGTCTTACATGCGTGCAAATGTGCTACGCTTACTAAACACAGATGAACGATCTGGTATCTGGGGAAGACCCGGGCAGACAGGTGTAGTAATCAGTGTGAGGTGAGGAGCCATGCGCACGGCCGACAGACGGACTTTGTTTTATGTCCATGTTGGTTAACATCATTTCTTTAATTTTAAATAAAGAAACACTTACTTACTTACTTACAAGTAATTTTCACATTACTTCAAACTTTGAACGCGTTTTTCTCGAAACCACGTTTTTCAAAGTAGTGCCCACGTTTTCTCAAGTTCTACCGAACCGATTTTGATGATGTAGGGCTTTATGGACGCAGAATTAACGTGACTATCGTCCCTACCTCAATCTTTGAGAAGAAAAAGTTTTTACTATTTTTTTTGTACACTGGGCTGCAAAAAAAAAATGGTCAAAAATCGATTTTATTTTTACAATTCTGCTACGGACGATAAAGGCATTGATAATTGTAACTCCCGGAAACGTGGGCACCATCGACACATCTTTTTTTGGAAGAGCCTACTTTGAATCCCGACAACTTTTTGAACAGCCCTTGCATTCACAAATTTTTAATTTTGTATTTTTAATAATGAATTGCAAAATCTTTTCTCGATTTCTTTCCACGAATTATTAAAAAAACATGTAAAATTTAGCACTCTAGTCCAGTGGGCCTTAAGTTAAGTTGATCTGATATATACAACTTCTGAGGGTACAGAGTATGTTATAGTCGGGCTTGACTGACTTTCTTACTTGTTTGTTGGGATTAGAAAGGGTCGGCTTTTGTTAAAAAGTCCCGTGCCAAAATCATTAAATACTTTAAGCGTTTTCGATTTGGTCACTGACATCCCCAGATGCGTAAGCTTAATAATAATACGACTGACGACGACATTTCCCTTAAAGATCACAACATTTGTAAACTTACAAAATTTCTCTGATGCATGACGCTTTGAAAACAATAAGCCGAAGTGCAACTTGAGTTTATTCACTTAGACCGATTACTTATCAGACGCCTACCGCATGCTTGTGTGTGTGTAGCAAATGGAATTGCCCATTTATATATACACTCGTATATTATTGAGAGTATCAGCTGGGCATTACCCGTAATCTTATTCCGAGGAGCTTTTCAAATCATATAAAAAAGCGTACGCTCTGTTAGGAAGCATCAGTGCATCACAATTCTTTGAACAGAAATCAATCAATAAATAATACAAAATGAAATTCTTCTCAGTTATCAGCGTTTTTGTGCTCGGCCTTCTGGCGTTGGCGAGTGGTGAGTGCAATTTACAGTGAACTATATTAACAAAAATTTTAATAACAATTTTATGTTTATTTTCAGCTGTGCCCCTGTCTCCGGATCCGAATGTGGTCATCAATGGTGATTGCAAATACTGCAATGTGAGGTCTTAAGCAGAAAACATAGCATCAAAACAACACCAACCAGCCAAATATGTACACACTCTATATTAATTTCTACAATAAATAAATCTTAAGAAATAACAAAAAGAATTTTCGACTAATAATTTGTATCTCTCATCGAAATTTGACACAAAGTGATGCGGAATTAGGTTTTTGCTTTGCTGATTGAAATCAAATGGGAGGTTCTGTAATTGTCATTTATCTGAATGGCAACTGAATGTGTGTCTACACAAAGGAAACGAGAGCGTGGGTTAAAGTTAAAGGGAAGAAATGTTTAATAGCCTTTCTTAATGTTAGTTAGTAGAGCAATAACATTACTGTTAACCCTTTAAAATACTGTTAATAGTTCCGGAACTGGCTCTAACGCCGCTAATAAAAATAACAAACAATAAAATTAAAATAGGGCTATTGGGTGTAATTCCTGTATTAGGTGAATCAAAGACATACCGAAAACTTCATTATACCCCAAATAGGTTGCCCATCGACGGCCCAAGTTTAATTTTACAAAATCAAAGAAAGAATAATATTTTTTGGCGATTAATAAATGATTTTGAACTGATATCTCGGTATTAGCCATTAATTTATCCTCTTATTTCAACATTTTACGAATGTTGTCCTTGAGCTCTTCTACGGTCCTTGGCTTGTTAACGTAAACCTTTGACTTCAAATATCCCCACAAGAAGAAGTCAGGCGGCGTCAAATCGGGCGAACGCGGTGGCCAGTCCAAATCACCTCTTTTCGACATCAAACGGCCCGGAAACAATTTCTTCAGAAAATCGATTGTTATGCGACTTGTGTGCGGTGGAGCGCCGTCTTGTTGAAACCAGAACTGCCTCATACGCTTTCGACGAATAATTGGCATCACAAAATTGGTCATCATGTCGCGATAACGCTCCTGGTTGATGGTAACAGCATGGCCATTTTCATTTTGGAAGAAAACGGCCCAATGACCGTTTTCGCATAACGCCGCACCAAACTGTGACTTTTTCGTCATGAAGAGGCACTTCTTGAATCTCCTGAGGATTTTCAGTGGCGTAAATACGGCAATTTTGCTTCTTTACGGTCCCATTCTAATCGTAATTTTTTTTAAAAGCACGTTGAGTTTTCACAATTGACTTGTTCTGTTGAATGTAAATTTCAACTATTTCAGAGCGCTCGCGTGGCGTGTATTGTTAAATGGTAAAAATCCGGGCAGTTGGGAAAAATGCTAGGACAGCTTAACTTGACAAGGAGAAGGACGTAACTACCTCAAAAAATAAACCCTAATTGCCAAAGCTTATTTGATCCCTTCAGTGTTTTATGGGGTAGAAGTCTTCGGGAAAATGCGATGCTTATATCTTTAATAAAATGAATGTCCTTTTAAATAATATTGCGAGGTATGGTCAACATTAGACCGAGGAGTCCCATTACTGACTTTGCAAACCAATTATTTAATTTGACCCTGAAATCGTTCATATCGTTAAGGGTCCTAACCATCTTCACAAAATAATTTATACTAAGGAACCGTCCTACCTTTTCTCTATGTTAAGCTTTTGTGCGTCACAAAGGACAAGAAACCTAATTTGTACGAAGACCAGGCTAAAAAGTATGATACACAATTCATTATCCATGCCGTTCGACTCTGGAACCAACTACCCCATACCCTTAAAACAATTACTAGCGCATCTCTTTTAAAAAAAAACGAGTTAGAAACCGACAACATAACCGTTACTCATGAAAAAACATATTTAACAGTGTTCCTGCGTTCTTAGTTTGACCATCCAAAAATATGCAACATTTTTAGGGTGGTAGCGGGGAGGAGGCTTGGTTCACTTTTTGCTTATAACTTGAGAACCGTTCATCCGATCTTTATCATTTCTTCGGCAAATTGATTCATTTTGCTAATTACTAACTATCTCTAGAAGGTACGAATCCTCTATCTTCAAAACTGTAGGAGATATAACTTTTTTCAAATTGTGGGGGCGGGAGGGGGCGTGGCCAAAATTTGAAACAAACTTGATCTGCGTGCAGATAAAGAAGCATTTGTCCCATACATGTCAAACCTCTATCTCTTACCATCTCTGAGATCTAGGTGTTCATACAGACGGCGGGGCAGACGGACGGACGGACGGACGGACGGACGGACGGACGGACAGACGGACAAGGCTAAATCGACTCGGCTGTTGATGCTGATCAAGAATATATATACTTTATATGGTCGGAAATGATTCCTTCTGCCTGTTACATACATTTGCACGACTTTAGTATACCCTTTTTACTCTACGGGATAAAAAAAAAAAAATTTACATAGTATTCCACTATCTAAAAAATGTTCAAATTTTAAATTTATGTTTAATTTAACTAAATTTCTTAATGGATTATTCATATTATGTTTATTATATAACTAATTTATTGTTTTCTAAAGTCATCCAAATATTTTATTGTGTGACTAGCACAATTTTATAAGTTAATTACTTTTCGTCTAGGATGTATATAAAAATAGGTATTCAAACTGTTTTAACTGTAGTAGCGGAAGGAGGCATGTAAAAAATTTGAAACAAACTTGATCTCTGTGCAGACAATAGGTGGCACAGGTTGTTCTCCTCTGTGTATACTGTACAGTCTTTGGTCAGACAGACATTTTGTGGTTTATAACAAAGAGGAGCGTGGGGGTGGACGGTATATCTTAAAAATAATAAATACCAAAAGTCTGAAAAATTCTCAAAAGGAACTCGTCCGGCGCCCAATTTCAGGGTACCACTTTGAAAGTTCGACAAAATGTCTAATATGAAAGTTCGTGCAGTCATTAGATTGCATTGTAGATGGATCAAGACCAACCATAAAGTACACTGTACCTAAAAAAGTAAATGCTCAAGGATGAAAAGCCAAAAGCCAAGAAATTTTAAAGATTGATAACAGACATGTTCCAAGAAAGTATCATCTGAACGGTGCCATAAAAGCTGATAACAGAGATATTCCAAGAAAATTGACCAACAATAAATTACACTGTACCTGAAAAAGTAAATGCTTAAGGATGAAAAGCCAAAAGCCAAGAAATTTTAAAGATTGATAAGAGACATATTCCAAGAAAGTATCATCTGCACGGTGCCATAAAAGCTGATAACAAAGATATTCCAAGAAAATTGCTTCTGTGCAGTATTATAAAAGCTAAGTGAATTCTACATTTGGCATTAGTATAATTCTAATCTAGTAAACTCCACCAATTTACCAAATAAACATGAAATTCCTATCGCTTGCCGTTGCTGTTATGCTGGGCCTCTTGGCTCTGGCTAATGGTGAGTTTCTAGGATGATCCTGTGTGAGAGATTTATATATTTGGAATTTGTTTTGATTACTTATAGCAAACCCTGCACCATTATATCCCGATGTGATCATCAATGGCCATTGCAAACACTGCGAAGTGAAATCTAGCCCGAAGTAATTGTAAAAATTGTGTTGTTTTATCTTAAGCTCAGCACTGCATGCTTTGAACCCACAGCTGGTAAAAATAAAACAAAAATTTTGCATTGTAAATGCAGTGGACTATATAAATGTTTAATTTTTTAAAATACCGTCCCAAAGGAACCAACCAAATTTTCCAGGAGCGAACGAAAATACAGGAATTATATTTTTAATGCCTTGCTTTCTCACGCACGAACACCTCGTCAAATTCGAGTCCAGACATATTTCTGTCCCGCGCCTATTTTAAGTGAATATGTGAAGATTGTGCATTTCACAGCAGCATCAGCAATGCTTGCCCATAATTGGGGATGTTACGATAGATTCCAAGAACTAGTTCCGCTGTAGGGTAGCTTGGTGCTCACGGCTTACTTCTAAATTGTTATCGATAATGGAAGGCAGTGTCACGATCGATATTGGAATAGATTGGAAATTGTATAACTTGACTACCACTAATTTTCACTATTAGGCCGACATGTGTTTTTGGCTTTCTTTTCTATGTTACCACGAGACGGAAGCGGACTAAAAGTAAGAGCCTATGTAAACCTAACCTAGCATAACCTAAACTGAATCAAATTGTAATTCCACAGGAATTTTAAGAGCTCGCCTATGCCAATGTTTGCTCGCCTATACCGAATATATGCAAAAATAAATGTACATTAGACTGAACATAATCATATGGGAATTTTTTTTTTGAAATGTTTTCTTCCTCAGGGCGCAAAAAATTCGTAATAATTTCTAGTTACCGTAATGAATAACCAAACTTCCAAATTTTAACGTTTAATACTGGCGCCGTGGGTTTAAAGTTTCCTTTTCCCTTTTTCGTTTTACTTTTTGGTAGAAGTAACCTTTGAAATGCCAAACTTTGTTCTTGAATTAAAAATCTATTTTAAAAAATATTTTATGCAAAGCAAAATGCAGGATATAGATTCTAGCAGCATTTATTTAATTGGCGCGTTACGGGCAGAGCTAGATTCAGCAAAGCTACCAGAAAAGATGTCTTGGTGGTTCTTCTGCATAATATAAGAGGATACAAATACTCATTAAGCGACAGCCTTAACCGCACTGTCCTTCAAATTGATGGTGTATTGATATCATGAAACTAAGAAGATATGTGTGCAAAAGCTTAAGGAAACTTTATGATCAATATGTGTCTCTCAGAAAGAATGCTGGTCGCGATAAAGAGTTGTTCCGCAACAGAGAAAGGAATTTTATGAAGTATTTAGAAGGAATTTTACATTGTACATATTGAAATCGACACACACACACAGCATTTGTATCTGGGCGGCGCTGGAACGCTTCCAACAGCCGCAACAGGGAACGTACAGTATTATTTTGCTTTCAATAGCAATTACTTTTTACTTCGCTGACTCAGCAGCACAACTTTTGAAATCGAGAATTCTGTTTAATTTGCGGAATTCAGAACAGCAATCAAGTCGATTTGCGACAATTTCTCTCGTTTTCGGAATTCGAAAAAGTCCCGTCTCGTTAAACCAATATTTACGAACTAAATATCAAAACTAATTGACCTAATGGCAGCCACTCTTTAATTATAATTCAATTCAGATTGGCTCCATCCACAGCTCTCGCTGCTCCCCCCTTCCCTCACCAGCATGTCAATTTGTTCTGTGTTAGCAAAACAGCATTGCCCACAATATTGCTTGAGCGCCACAGCCATATTTTTACCAACCTCGTGGACAAATTTTCCCAAATTTCTCTCTTAGTGCGCTAGTGCATAACTAAACGAAGGTCTATGACAAATCTTAGATCTGAAGGTTAAGCTAATTTGTCTGTGGATTGATATTATGTTAGTCAGTCAGTATGTTAGTCAGACGGGCCTACAGATTAGATAGCGTCGGAAATGATTCCTTCTCCTTGTTACATATTTTTGCACTAACTTAATATGCTCTGTGTACCTTTGGTATAGAGTATAAAAATAGCAACAATACAAAAACGAGAGCGATAGTTAAAGTCGGCTCTAACCGACTTCGATATACCCGTTACTCATGAAAAAAACATGTTTAACAGTGTTCCTGCGTTCCTTAGTGTGACCATCCGAAAAGTATGGGGCTTGGTTCACTTTTTTGCTCATAACTTGAGAACCGTTCATCCGATCTTTATCATTTCTTTGGCAAACCGATTCATTTTGCTAATTACTAACTATCTCTAGAAGGTAAGAACCGCCTATCTTTAAAACTGTAGGAGATGTAACGTTTTTTCCAAATTGCGGGGGCTGGAGTGGGCGTGGCCAAAATTTGAAACAAACTTGATCTGCGTGCAGATAAAAAAAGCATTTGTCCCATACATGTCAAACCTCTATCTCTTACCATCTCTGAGATCTAGGTGTTCATACAGACAGACGGACGGACGGACGGACAGACGGACAAGTCTATATCGACTCGGCTGTTGATGCTGATCAAGAATATATATACTTTATAAGGTCGGAAATGATTCCTTCTGCCTGTTACATACATTTGCACGACTTTAGTATACCCTTTTTACTCTACGAGTAACGGGTATAAAAAAAATAGAAGAAAGCTAACTTCGGCTCGACCGAAGTTCATATACCCTTGGAGCATGATATATGCTGCCAGTTTGATATATGGCTATACGACATATTCATCCGATTTTGATAAAATTCTCCAAAATTGTGTTGAAACAGATAATATTCATAACTGGAAAGTATAAAGACGCTACCACTGAAAACAAAAAAGTTTTTCTCACTAGAACTATTTTATATATACTATAGTCATCCAAATTAATTGGATCCAACTTGACAGAATTGTGTGGTAGTATATAATATTGATCTGTAAAAATGTTGGGAGCGATAGCATTGAAAACAAAAAAGATTTTTCCACTAAGATTTTTTTTTAGAACTAACTTTTGTATGGCAGCTATACTATATAGTTGTCCTATTTTAATAAATCTTGGTGAAATTATGTGAAATCATAGAAAACTTATAAATACGACGGTTGGGAGCGATGGCATTGAAAACAAAAAAGTTTTTCTCACTAAAACTACTTATTCAACCGATCGTTCCTATGTCAGCTATATGCTATAGTCATCCGATCCGGCCGGTTCCGACAAATGTGCAGCGTATTTGTACTAAAAGACTTCGTGCAAAGTTTGGTTTAAAACTGACGGAGGAGATAGCATAGAAACAGACGGACAGACGGACATGGCTATATCAACACAGTTCGTCATGCTGATCAAGAATATATATACTCTGTGCGTGTACTATATTTTTTTTTCATTTAAAGCGGCCACTCGCCAAATTTTGAGGCAGCGACAATACTACAACAAGAGCAGCATTACAATAAACGCTTCACATTAGAGACTTCAATTCAATTTTAAGACTGATACTGAGAACTGCGCGCACTTATACAGACACTTACTCACTGACAACTACATAGTTGAAGACTCCACGTCACACGGTGCAGACGTGTAAAAATTGTACGTAAACTGTTTTTTGTGAATTTTTTTAAAGGATTGAATGTTTAATATTGGTGTATAAATTTTTGTAGTTTTGCACTGAAGACGGATGCCGAAGAACAACCGAAATATATCGGAGAAAAAAGAAACATAAATCGTTTTTTCTATCAACCTGATTTCGAGCCCGAGACAATGGCCGTGTTCACCAGCACAAATCGATGTCGAAAAAATCGATGGATCTAGTTCAATTGTTGACGTGAACGAATGTGAAGTGCAACTATGATTGGTAATTTTTGTCATTTTGGTTAAAATCAAAACGATAGCTTTCACGCTTACCCTTTTTACCTTAATATTTCATCAAAGCGTTGAACAAAATCCAATTAACTTTTTTTGATGGATGATGTTTGATGTATGCTGGTGAACAAGGCCATTACATCTACAATTATAAAGGTCGCCAAATCAAATTGTTTTTTTTTTTCATTTATAAATAGTCGGCGTTGATTTTATTTAAAAACTAAAAACTAAAACCTAATGAAAAATAATAAAAGGCTACTACTAGGTGTTATTTCAAAATAATGGCAGCAATTGAAATGAACTAATAACTTCGTTGTTAAAATTTGTATTTGGTGAACGTGTTTTATGATTAATATTTTTCAAAACTTTGAAACCCTGTCGCGCCGATTTTAAATTAAAATATAATTTTTTGATTTTCACAAATATTAATCCATTCCATCCAACCATCCATTTGACCGGTTTGGGGTCCGCTCTAAGGTACATAGAACATTTGTCTTCATATACTTTGAAAATAATTTGTTTGTGTTTTGAGTTGAAAGCACTGTACAGTCTTTGGTCAGACAGTCTCATTTTGTTAGAAATTTTGGCGGAAAATCTTAAAAGTAATAAACATTTTAAGTTTTAAGTTCTGCAAAATTCTGGAAAATTCGTAAAAATACTTTCCACTTGGAAAGTTCGACAAAATGTCTAATATATAAGATTGTGCAGTCAGTAGATTGCATTGTAGATGAATCAAGTGCACTGTTCCTGGAAAAGTAAATGCTCAAGGGTGAAAAGCCAAGAAATTTCAAAGGTTGATAACAGACATGTTCCAAGAAAATTGCATCTCAGCGTTGCTATAAAAGCTGATAACAGAGATGTTCCAAGATAATTGCTTCTGTGCAGTATTATAAAAGCTAAGTGAATTCTACATTTGGCATCAGTATAATTCTAATCTAGTAAACTCCATCAATTTACCAAACAAACATGAAATTCCCATCGCTTGCCGTGGCTGTAGTGCTGGGCCTCTTGGCTCTGGCTAATGGTGAGTTTCTAGGATGATCCTGTGTGAGAGATTTATATATTTGGAATTTGTTTTGATTAATTATAGCTAACCCTGCACCATTATATCCCGATGTGATCATCAATGGCCATTGCATAAGCTGCGATGTGAAATCGTAACTTTTAAATACCAAAAAAAAAATGTATTAAAATTTTTATAATAAAAAAAAAACCAATCTGATAATATTCTTTTGATAGGGTAAGAGAACTTTGGTCCAAACGGGTACCCCTGCAATTAGTCCGATGTGGACAGTATTTGGTATGCGCTAATTTTAAGTGAAGCCGAGCCTCGTTAAAATAGATCAAGTTTTAGATGTACACCCAAAAAAATTTGTATCAATTTCAATTTGAAACATGTGTCTCAAATTGAAACTGAAACTATTATCATTTTTTTTGTAACAACAGAAACAAGCAGTTAACCGAAATAAACCGTTTCAAATCGCGTACCGGAACCGAAGCCGGAACCTAAACAAATTTTTTTTTGGAACCGAAAACCGTTTACCGTTATTATTGGAACCGATACAACCGGAACTAAACCGAAACGTTGCACAGTGGTCGCTCCCATAGGCCAAAAATAAAAAAATCAAAGTCAACATTTAGGCTTGAAATGTGTCAACACTAACTCATAATACATCTAGCTATTAAACTGCATTCTTGTTTTTTTTTCGCTAACCGTCCTGTCAAAGAATAGCATCAAAAAAGAGAGCATGAAATTATTTGTTTTTGACAGCTTGAACAACTTGCAAGTTATGTTCGCAAATAAAATGAAAAATACGCGTTTAAAACGGAATGCTCGTCCAATGGAAGCAATTAATATTATAAAGAAAGGTATTAACTATGTTTTGTGACAATTTGCGGGTTGTTAACCTGTTGTGTTAATGTTATAAAATAAATGTAACATAGATACCTGTTTAATTATAAACTCGTGTGAAAACAATAATTTCATTTAAGCTTTTAGTTGTGAAGATAATCAAAGCTAACGATAAAATTTATGTTAAAATAATCGTCAATATTTACAGATTATAATGATTTAAGTTTCAGCTGCAGAAACTTGCAGATTGCTGTGTTATCTGTATCAAAGCGGCTACGCTTTTTTCGGTTCTTTTTTTTTTTTGTATGTGTAACTGTGCTCATTTGTACCGTTTGTTGGGTTTGTCGTCTGTACGATTTTGTGCCATTTATTGTGATTGTCTTCTTGGTTCCTTTTGTGAATTTTTAAATGTTTTGTTGCGATTTAGTTGATATTTTAATGTTATGTTAACATTTTTTATTATATAAACTTCTGCTTTAGTGGTTTCTTGTAAATGTGAATTTAGGCTCATGTATTTATTTGATAATTGAGAGAAGATTAAAAAAATATCTGATATTTTGAAATTGAAGATCGAGAGCGAAGGCTATGCAGATAGAACTGAAAATTTAAAACAAATGGAAGGACGCGTTCATTATTTCTGCAAGAGTATTTAACAAATTGGCGAGAATGCAGTCGAAAAAGAACTACAGTTTTGGAAAAGCATTCTGATTGTCTAGCGAAAAATGTTGCGGTTTTATTAAATTATTATGTATGAATACTATAAATGTTAAAGGTCGTGGTGGTCCCAGGCAAGATTTTCGAATTTGTTCAAGACGAAGAATTACGATAGTGTAAAATCAATGACCGAAATGAATTATTTGCGCGAAAAATTTGTTGATAGGCTGGTTTTTGCTTTCATGGACTTAGACTCTGTGTTTTATTACTTTAAATATGATAGAAATCGAAAGAGCCACTGATACCCACTGGAAGTATTTTTGGCCGCTCGCTCCATACAAGCCCGACCACTGTGCGTTGGTACCGGTACAGTTTCGGTTTTTTACCTTTGCAGAGCGCATCGTAGTTTTAGTCAGACGTTTGCAATGGAAAGAAGCAATCATAACACGTGATTTACACGATGCCAGATTTTCTTGCAATTTTTTTTAGGAGTCATAAAATTTAAGCACCCCTATGTAAACTTGCAAGGAAAATCCCGTTTATTGTAAAGGGCGCTTAACATACTATGATCGATTTGTTTTACATTGTACATATGTACATTAGCAGCAAACTAAAACATGTGCATACATATAGATAAAAAAGTGCTAAGAAGACTCAGAATCCAAGGAGTACTTCAAAGGAGAAGGTTAATGAGAGTCTTCCCACATTTTCTCATTAATACTTACATTAAAACACTTATACATTATCGGTAAGACCAAATGGACACTGCCACCTACTGTTAAAACCTAATACTTCACACTAGTACAAATAAGCGGCTAAAAATGGTAGCACTAGGCCAGTTAATAAATGATACTTTTCTACAAAAAAATTTAATTTAATTTGTTAAAATGCAAATGCTAAAGCAACACAATGAGGAAAGGAATCTGCTTTTTCAGAAACGACGATAACTTTTTTGATAATGTGCTTCAGTGAGGAAGCCATATTAAACAATTGATTAGGACCACAGTGTTTTTGTTGTTAATATTATATCGACTGCTGGCTAGGGAGAAAGGGTAAAATGGTAAAATGTTAAAATAAAATCTGTAAAACAAGCATTTCAATTGGACCACGGCGGAGACGGAAGGGACTTCTTAGACTGTTGAAGGACAAAATTAGATCATGAAACTGCTGGATGTACAAAACACGTCGTACAATTGGTACGTGAATGGTATGCCAATAGTTCCATAATTTGTTAAAAACGTTTTGTAATATTTAATGCGCTATTAAATGCGTATAGCGATTCACATAAAACCGCGACAAAATGAAACTAAAGTTCGCACCTGAAGCAAGTTTTTAAAGTTAAATGCGGCAACAGCAGAAGTGATCCTGGGCGGAAAGTTATCGACTTACAGAAGAAGAAATTAAAAGAGGTCATAGCAGGTGGGACCCACACCCAAGAACATTTTTGATTTCAACGATATTGTATAATTCGGTGATGAAACAAATCTTACAAATGAAATCTTTTATCAAAGCCGAAGAAAACGTGAAGAATGCTTCAAAGAAAAAAGTAGCGTTGTAAATCTATGTGTATCGTAATCATTTTCATACTGATTTATAAAAAAATGCCTCGAATGTTTAGCTGATTATTTACGTGAATCTAATGATGTGATAGCAGAGAACAGAAACGAGACTAAGCAAATGCTGCTTGAACTGCTTCAAAAATTAGAATAAAACCTTTAAACTTATTCTATCTTAAGATAATTTGAATCTAATCGTTTTACACATTTATATGAACTCCTAGTAAAATTCCTTTGACTGAAGCTTATTGAATTATGTTTTGAATTAAGAGAATTAAGTTTTTATTTTATTTACATGTCGTATTATTTATGTAAATGTATGAGTGTATATTCGTATTTGTGAAATTAATTCGGTAACATCAGAAATGAGTTCTCATGCAACATATGAGCAAATTATTTGCCAAGAAGTTTTTATATATGTCTGGTCTCTTCTTGGGCTAGTCTTAAATCTGTTTAATTACAGCATGAACAATAAACCAAAAAAATTACTTTTATATACTCTCAATAATGGTTGCGATGGCGGCGATATACTTCTTTCACTTGCCACTAGAAAATGTAAATGTCTATCGAGCACTCTTTAACCAAATACTTTTTCGTTTTTACATTAACTGCATTATGTAAACATTACTTTAGAGTCCATCATTATACTTATTTTATGTGATTGTCTTATCAACGTTTTCACATTCTCAGTTTTACTAATCAGGAACACTGATTTTCATATCAATGTTACCAAATGCTTATTTCAATCCCCGAAAAACAAAAAAAAAATTTTTAGTACAATATTAATATAAAGGTGAGTTAGTTATTACAAATTATTTCTTTTGCACATTTTGTCGGCGCCCAGCCGTGCGTCAATAAGCATGAATTTTGTTCTTTCAACTTACTATTATAATTACACTTGTTGCGACGTATGCTTGCGCGTGTCGGCGCCTCAAAGCGAGACAATTTTCTTAAGCTTCAGAATGACGCCTGTTTCCAAAAAAAATAGCTCTTAGATCAGTGGAAACATGGTCATCCATGGTATATATCGCGGTTTAGTATTGTCGTAATCATATTTTTGTAGTTATGTGATGTCATTTGTGGTCTTGAAAAGCATTTTTTAAGTGTTATGTGGTTTTATTCCCATGGTCCATGGAGGTCTCTTATCATTGAATTGAGCTTATGCATTGATCCTTACATGATTTTTCCCTTGGTTGAGAGTAGAGTTTATTTGGCATTGTTCAATTTTTGGTCTTTTTTGGTATTTTTCAGCGATAAAGAGATTTGTCATACGCATAAAGTGGTATGAAAAAATCTTCATGATTTTGACTATATTCTTTACCATTGGTCATCCATGGTATTTATCGCGGTTGAGTATTGTCACTATCACGGCTATGTAGTTATTTCTGTGTGAATTCGCATTTCTTCGGGGTGTGAGCATTGTTGATTGAGTGTGGTTATTTGAGGTTTTAAAAAGCAGTTTCTTAGGCACTTGTATTACCATGAAGATTCTGTAGCTGTGAACTGCGATTTCACATTGATCCGTATATGATTTTCCAGCCCTTTCCACCCACATCTTTACAAATTTCTTGTAACGACTCTGGCGAGCACTAAGCTATAACCGCGGCAAGAAAATACTTTTCAGAATTAAAGTTTTCGGTTTTTAATTTTATGCCCTTATCGCTGTAAATAAAATTTAGTGTTTAAAATGTTCGATCCAAAGACTTTGACTAAAAAGACACTTATATTTTTCTCTCAATAATAAGTGTTATTGAAAAACACATAACAGAAAAAAATGAAAATATGTGTTTCTCACTGAGATAAACACTTACACTCGAAAAATAAGTCACTTTCACTGAAACACTTATACTCAAAAAATAAATCACTCTATCTGTTTGAGACATATTTCAAAGTGTTTAAAAATAACAGGGTTATTTTACAGCACTTTCATTTTGAGTGAGATATTCCGGACCTCTGTTTCAAATTGATGTCTTAATTGTGTCACTTTGATGACACCTTTTTTTTAAGTGTAGCTCCCATTCGAACTCGATATGCCTTTTGGGCCTTTCTTCGGTAGGCTGAGGGACAACTGCTCAAATGTTTGCTGCATTAGAGCGGGATTGGCCCTAGGAAGAATAATTTGACCAGTTCTGTACACCGCGGACATAAAACTCACTTATGAAGATGACAAATCCTTTCTGTAACATCGCCGTTCAGAGTTGGGGACAAGGCAGAACAACATCTTTTGCATAATGCTCGTTGCTTCCAGTTATATCCGTATATCCACCTTGGCACTCTACCAGATAAGGAGATCGATTCTCGAAAATGAGCGGCGACAATCTAGATACGGAGACGGCTTAAAAGGCGTCATCCGTCCGATCTACGGATTCCCTAAAAGCGACCAACAAATGTGATATAATTAAGTAGTCCAAGTCAATAGTCAGCTATCTTTATATTTATTGGCAGCATGTAAAGAAGTAGAGAATTTTTAAACAATTCTCCGAAATGGTTTAAATTTTTCCACCATACTTATGTTCCATATTGACAAAATATGTAACCAAGTAAACTACATTTCGTACGTCGAATGTCCGTAGACGCCTTCACTTGTTAATTTCTGTGGCGTAATTTATTGACACGACCATTAAAGAGTAAGTTACTTTTCTACGTATTCAACGTAAAACTAGTTTGCTTTTAATATTTTATTCTAGGAACAAATTCTATAAGCCGCATCGGATCTCTAAATCCAGTTTTGCGACGCAACAAATTGCTCACCAGTATGCACTATACAGTTATCAACAACCGCTAAGGGATTTTCACTCAAATTGCAAAAACAAAACAAAAACTCAAGGGGGAAAATCCAAGTTTATGTTATTTTTATTCCCAACCTCGAGCGGGTTGATTACAAAAATGTTACAAGCGACTTGCATCTGTGAGATGCTATAAAAGCTGAGTGATTTCTACATTTGGCATCAGTTGTTGACTGCAAATCTAGTAGACTCCATCACTATACCAAATAAACATGAAATTCCTATCGCTTGCCGTTGCTGTAGTGCTGGGCCTCTTGGCTCTGGCTAATGGTGAGTTGCTCCCGACGGATTATACTATATGAAAGATTAATAATCTTTGAAATTGTTCTATTTACTTATAGCTAACCCTGCACCTTTGAGCCCCGATGTGGTTATCAATGGTGATTGCAAATACTGCAATGTGAGATCGTAAGAAGCAAGAGGAGGAACGTTTTTAATATCAAACACACAGCCAATTAAAATTATGTATACTATTTTAAGTCAAATTTAAAGAAAGAAAACAAACAAAAAATATGATTAAATAAACATTTTCTAAGACAATTTATTCTAATGGTTTTGAACTTTAGCTTGTTAATTTATTGGGCCACTTAGAACAGAGGGCAATTTGTCTAGTTCAAATTATAGTTTTGTATTTTTACACTTGATGCTGGCAATCGTACAGCAGCTGATATTAAATGAGCGCCCTATTCATTGAAACACGTGCGCGATAATTCATAAAATATGGTAGATTAATTTTGTTTTGATGCGCTTAAATTCACGTTGATCTTGTGAACTCACAAAATCATTGAATTTCTTGAAAATTCCAATTGCAGCCATCTCTTAACAATAAGTGTGTACGAAGGTGGATCAAAGGTAATCTGGCTTGATTCTGTTTAAACGAAATCATTTAAATTTTTGGATGACGTCGGCCCCGATAAGAAAAGCTGAAGCCATTATTTCGCTCCATTTTTGGGAATTACGAACCTACAAATAAAGTCTAGCTGAAATTCAGAGGAAAAATAAAATTGATCCCTTGCTTCTCTATAAGTTTTTAGACCCCCCTCGCTTGTACTCTATGTATGTGTATTTTTTTTTGTGCTACAATATAAAAGTGCACGACATTTTGCTGATTTACGTCAGATTGTTGCGAGCACTGAACTGAATATGAAATTTGCTGGAATTGCTTTGGCTGTGCTGCTTCTTTGTCTGTTGACAGCTGTTGATGGTAATTAATACTAATTCAATAAATATTTTTAATATGATTAATTAACCACAATTTGTATTAACAGGCGATGTGCATATCAAGGGCGAGTGCGTAGATTGCAGTGGACCAGCTTTGGATAATTCTATTAAGCCCAAGTCTGGATCCATGTCTTATGCCTTGACCTCAGGAGCCATGAGTTTTGGTTTTGTTTACTATTTATTAAGCAAGTTTTATGTATAAAAAAAGCTACGGCCTAATGTTGATGAAATTAAAATAAACTTGTGGAAAAATAAATATGTATTTCTTATTGTTCATTGGAATGACAAGCTGTCACGATATAACCATGTCTAATTAAATTAACTCAAATTGATGATAAAGCTCATGTTCTTCTCGCATGTATCAACCCAAATGTACTGGCGATGGGTACTTGATGGGTATTTAATATATGCTGATAGAGGGAGATAAATATCAACGTATTGTACATAAGCTACAACAACAGAGCACCCAGTCTGTGTCAATGTCGCCCTCTTTGACCTCAAATCGTATTTTTTTCTAAGTTTAAATAATTCAGATAAAATTTTCGGCCGATTCAGTTTTCTCTTATTTGCCACACTTTCAGTTTTTCGATATCATTAGATATGGACTAACCACAATAAAGAATTTTTTAAACTTCCAAAATGTCTTTAAACTAACAAAAATCTAAGTGAAATAACATCCACGCTTTTGTTTTGCAATAACAACGTATTTTTTTTTTCAATCAACAAACTTTTTTGAGGTAAATATTTATAACACAAACAAAATTAATAATTTTGTATAGTTTTTGAGCTATAGCTTTTAGAAATGCGATGATATCGAAAAACTGAAGATGTAGTAAATGAGAGGAGGCAAAGAACTATAAACGAGTATCTTCGGAGAACTTTTTTATTGTCTGAAAATTTTTTTTAGAATTATATAGAATTTGAAAAAAATAAAAACGATTTGATCAAAAAACCAACAAACAAATTTTTTCTAGTCTATATATCTAATCTACCTAGATGAAAATCTCAAGACTTTCCCACCGTTTTTCCACCCACGTGCCACCCACTTTCCTACCACTTCCCACCCACTACCCGCCCACAAACCAACCACTTACCACCCACTTACCACCCACTTCCCACCTACTTCCCACATACATGACACCCAATTTATACTCACTTTCCACCCACTTCCCAAATTCTTCCCACCCACTACTTGACCACATCCCACCCACTTCCCATCCACTTCCCATCCACTTCCCACCCACTTCCCACCTACTTACCACCCACATCCCACCCACGTTCCACTCACTTCCCACCCACTTCCCAAATTCTTACATCCCACCCACATGACACCCACTTTCCACTCACTTCCCACCCACTTTCCACCCACTTCCCAAATACTTCCCACCCACTACTCGCCCACTAGCCTTGGTCACACTGTTGTGAATAACTCTTTCTGTGCGCTGGACATTTAAGGCAAATGTTTAAATTTATTAAATTGTTTATTGAAGTTGTTGCACAGAAATCGCGCATAAGTTGTAAAGACCAGTAGCAACTCAACAAATTAAAGGTGCAGAAATGCAACTTATCAACGGCAAATGTAAGGATATGTATATCATTTTGAATTCTGGGAACCACCCACTTTCCACCCACTTTCCACTCTCTTCACGTAGGAAGTTCCTACCCAATTTCCACCCACTTCCCAACTTCTTCGTCCATACTCGCCACATCCCACCCAAATACCACCCTTTCCAACTTTCCCACCCACTACTCGCCCACATCAACCCATCCAAGTCCCAACCACTTCCCGTCCACTTCCCACCAAAACCCCATACACATTCCAATCACTTCTCGCCCACATTCGTGCCTTAACTTTTCGCATTTTTGTTGCTGCATTCGTTCGACGGCCCAAATAGCCACCAATACGTGTTGCTGGCATTGTGTACTGTAACACACACAATTCAAAAATGTAGAGGGAAGCTAACTTCGGCTCGACCGAAGTTTATATAGTCTTGGATCATAATATATATGCCTGCCAGATTCTCCTATGGCAGCTATACGATATATTCATAAATTATGTTGAAAAAGATAATATACATAACTGGCAAGTATAAAGATGCTACCATTGAAAACAAAAAAGTTTTTCTCACTAGAACTATTTTTCCGACCGATCGTTCCTATGGCACCTACATACTATAGTCATCCGATTTAGATAAAATTTGGCAGAATTGTGTGTTAGCATATAATATTGATCAGTAACGAGTTTGGAAGAGACAGAATTAAGAACAAAAAAGTTTTTCATACTAAGACTTTTTTCAAACCCATATTTTGTATGGCAGCTATACTATATAGATGTCTGATTTTCATAAAACTTGCTGGAGTTATGTGAAAGCATAGAAAACTTATAAATACGAGGTTTGGAAAAAAAAAAGTTTTTCCCATTAGAACTATTTTTTCAACCGATTGTTCCTATGGCAGCTATATGCTATAGTTGTCATTAGTTGGCAGAACTTGCAGAATTGTGTAGCATACAATATTGATCAGTAACACGTTATTTAAGTTTTGTTGGGAGCGACAGCATTAAAAACAAGAAAGTTTTCCCCTACTAAGACTTTTTTCAGACCGATTTTGTTAAATCATGGTGGAATTATGAGAAAGTATAGAAAACTTAAAAATACAAGGTTCGGAGACGTTTGCATTTAAAACAAAACAATTTTTCTCAGTAGAACTTCTTTTGCGATCGATAGTTGCTATGGCAGCTATACGCTATAGTCATCCAAACCGGCCGGTTCCAACAAATATGCAGCGTATTTGTATGAAAAGACGTCGTGCAAAGTTTGGTAAAGGTAGCTTTAAAACTGACGGAGGAGATAGCATAGAAACAGGCGGACAGACGGACGGACAGACGGATATGGCCATGTTAACTCAGTTCGTCATGCTGATCAAGAATATATATACTTTTTGTGGTCGCAGATGCTTCCTTCTATGCGTTACAAACATCCAAACAATTTTAATATACCCACCCAGGTCGGTCTAGCCGAAGTTAGCTTTGCTTTATTTTCTTTTTCAATAAAAAAGAACGATTTAGGTCTTTGCACCCAAACCACCCCTTCCCCCCTCCGTTTTGTTGCATTGTGTCATAAAATGTGTGTTTAAGAAACGCTTAGCTAATGTTGAGCCCACTTTGTTTGAAATTTTTTCGCTCAAATCTCAGAATAAAGCTCCATGTTTGCACACACAATTCTGCGCACTTGCAGCTTCTGATCTTATCCCAATACCAAGAAAAATATAAATAAAAGAACGTAAAGCGTAAAATCACTGTTGACTTAAAACGAAGCAAAACCAGTTTTTATTTTCATTCTTAGAAACATGTGCAATCTATAAATGGTTTTTTTATTGGATTTAATAAGTCGACGCCACGCAGCTTAAAATCCAGTTTGCAATACACATACATCCAATCGGTTTTCAGAATACGAGTCGTATCTCTGGTGCTTATCAAATCTGTTAATTGTTCGTTTTAACAGGGAATTTCTCTTGTTCCCAAATCTGTGAGGGAAAATCCAAGTTCAAGTCATGTACAAATCAAAAATATTTTTCCCCACCAGAGACGCTGATAACAAAGACAAGAGGCGAGCAGCTCGTGTGCTATAAAAAGCCTGGTAAATCATTGCAATTGCATCAGTTGTCGACTGCAATACTCGAAGACTTTACATCAACCAAAAATGAAATTCCTTTCGCTGGCAGTTGCTCTTGTGCTGGGTCTGGTGGCCTTGGCTAGTGGTGAGTTTGGATGAACGTGGATGACTTCTTGGACAATTGTACTAATATCAAATTTGATTTATTTATAGCTAACCCTGCACCCCTGAATCCGGATGTGGTTATCAATGGTGACTGCAAATGGTGCAATGTGAGGTCCTAAACAGGAGACGGGGAAGCAGCTCAACCAAAAACAACAACAAAGTGACTGAACCATGAATAACTAATGCAGTTTGTTCTGAAATAAAGTAAAATTAATTAAACAAGAAAACAAATTTATAGAAAAATGCGTAATGCTTAATTTGTGTAAAAGAAGAATAGCTAAGATTCCACAGGCAAATAATTTCTTTGAATTTTGGGAGAAACTAAAGAGAGCTCAATGGATCCATAGGCGAATATATTGGTAAAAGTGTCCTTGGATTCTATTTGGACAAATTGGTTGCCTGCGGAACCCTGGCTTAATAACTAAAAGTCACAGCTAAGTGTGTTTTGAGAACGCAAGCAAGGAAAACCAATGACAGCTATATAATGTAATCGCCCGATTTTTAGACAAAGTTGTCAGAATTGATTAGTAGTAGTAGAGATTGACAGCCGTTGAGTTTTTCAGAACGCAAATCAGATTGTAAACAAAACAAAAAAAAATGAAAAAACAAGTGAAAAAGTCGGTCAAGCCGGTCTACAGGGTTGCCCATATTCGACGGACCCATGTTTTTTTTAAAAAAATCAAAGAAAAAAATAAAAATTTGGCGGTTGGCAATCTTAATCATTTAATTTGTTCCAAGTAGATTTGTTTACATCAATTTTTGAATATGATATCTCTCAAATGGCCGCCTCTGGCGTTGATGGCGTATTGTGCCCTTTTTGCAGCATTTTCCATCGATTTCGCCAACATTTCGGCCGGAATAGCGGCTATTTCTTCACGAATGTTGTCCTTGAGCTCTTCTACGGTCCTTGGCTTGTTAACGTAAACCTTTGACTTCAAATATCCCCACAAGAAGAAGTCAGGCGGCGTCAAATCGGGCGAACGCGGTGGCCAGTCCAAATCACCACTTTTCGACATCAAACGGCCCGGAAACAATTTCTTCAGAAAATCGATTGTTATGCGACTTGTGTGCGGTGGAGCGCCGTCTTGTTGAAACCAGAACTGCCTCATACGCTTTCGACGAATAATTGGCATCACAAAATTGGTCATCATGTCGCGATAACGCTCCTGGTTGATGGTAACAGCATGGCCATTTTCATTTTGGAAGAAAAACGGCCCAATGACCGTTTTCGCACTAACGCCGCACCAAACTGTGACTTTTTCGTCATGAAGAGGCACTTCTTGAATCTCCTCAGGATTTTCAGTGGCGTAAATACGGCAATTTTGCTTATTTACGGTCCCATTCAATGTGAAATGGGAAAATGTGAAATTTTTTAAAAGCACGTTGAGTTTTCACAATTGACTTGTTCTGTTGAATGTAAATTTCAACTATTTCAGAGCGCTCGCGTGGCGTGTATTGTTCCATGGTAAAAATCTGCTTGGACTGACGCTCTCAAACAAGGGTTGCCAGATGGGTCCGTCAAATGGACAACCCTGTATAAGTAACGCCCGATTTTTAGACAAAGTTGTCATCTCTGTCAGATTAAGCGTTGAGTTTTGCCGAACGCAAATCAGATTGGTAAACAAAACAAAAAAAAAATGAAAAAACAAAAAAGCGGCAAGCCGGCTATAGTATACTCTGTACGAGTCTTATCTAGGGAGTCACGCAGGTATTATGCAATATTTTTGTTGTTTTGTTATACGCTCATCACTAAGTTTCTCTCTCTCTCTCTAAGATTGTCTTTGTTGAACAATCGGGTGGATTTATATTCGCAATATCTACAATACCTTAAGTTTTCATAAAGATCGGATAAATAATAGCCGAGTTGCATAACAGCTTTCCCCCCTCAGACACACATGCGAAAGGCTTTTAAACCTTTTTTCCCCTGAGTAAGGGGTATATCGAAGTGGGTTTAACGCCCACTTCAATTTACGCTTTCGTTTTGTTTTCTCTCAAAATTTCTATTTATTTTACTTTAACAAAATCCTCACAAAAAATTAGTCGAAGTACATTTTCCTGTTCCACATTGAAAAGGCAACTTCGGAAGAGCAACATGGTTTAGCTTTTTAGTCTCTTTTAGCTTTGTGACCGAATTTCCATAGGATTTGGGTATTTTTTAATTCAAAAGCAGTTTTTAGCAGAGCCCGCAAAATATGGTCAACCAAATTTTTCTATGCTGTCTGCTCACCGAAATGACAGGAAAAACTTTAACAGAGTTGCTCACTCTCTCAACAGAACACTAGATTTTGATTTTCTAGTGTTTTCTGTTTCATAGTAATCGATGAGAGAGACACACTGAGCTGTTCTGAGCATAAGCAACTGAGCAAATCGAGCCAAGTGTCCGAGCCAAAGTGTCTTTTTGTTGTTGTGTTACACACTCACCTTGGCCTACTAGGATTAAAATATGTTTAAAAATATACATTATTCGATGTATTATTATTTAAATACTTGTTTTTAAGCATTAAGTAGCTGGATCATCCCAAGCGGTTTCACGACAATCTAAGTCTTTAACAACGTATATTTAATTATTTGCAAATTAATTTCTTAGACTGATTTCTCCAGTCCGGTCGCCAAAAAAATTTTAGGCGAAATGAGCTTGCGTTTAACCATAACCTTTATATCGTCTTTTATGGACAGATCATTTTGAACAGGCTATTGGAGCCATTTGCAGGGCAAGCTTATGATAAAAGTGGCCTGCCGACAGTGGATACAATTTTCACGTTAGACGCAATTATTGTTTGTTTATTTGCCTCGATGGCAAATCTGGCCAGCAAAGTGTCTCAAGGAAACACATGAGCAAAGCAAGCTAGAAAAATCTCTCATTGATTGAGCAAAGAGCATTTTGTGAATAGTCAGAGTTGAGATGTCAATTCGTTCCACTTTTTCATAGTGTCTGAGAGTGACTGTATTCTATCTGACAGCCTGTGAAAAGGGAGCATTTTTGGGAGCTCTGGTTTTTAGAATAAGCTGGTGTGGAGATACCCGCGATATACCCGCAAACTGAAAAAGTCCGTATAAAAAAAATGATTTCGAACGGTTTTCGCAGGTTGCTGTTTGGTGAGTTGGTATTGAGTTCACGCGCGAAATTGACATATCGATATCACAGCGTTGCCACCCGACGTCAACGTGTTACGCGATAGACACCCGACAGTCACGCGATAAGTGATGATTTCGAAGGTGTGAAATATATGCAAAACATATTTTTCGTCTCTACATACACACAACATGTGGCGGTAGACACACATATACATACAAGTGTTGTGGCGCGGAGTTTTATAATGAGTAGGACAACTATACAAGAACATTAAGAAGGCGGAACAACTTTTCAATGGAGGAGAAGGTGGCCCTAGCTCATCCATGAAAGGCATTATGATTATATTATTATCTGGGAAAGTAAGAGATATTTATTGATTTTAATGATACTTTTCTCAATTGATTTTTTTTGGTAGGAGATCATTGCAACGCGCCTTGGGCTTCGTTAAAAGACAGCGTACGCTGGCGGAGCCCTAAGCACGCCAAAAGTGAAAGCGGTAGTGAAGTATCCATCGCAACTGAAATAGGCAGTTATCTCCACTCATGTCGTTTTTGACCAGCTTGTCGGCACAAGGAATGTGTGCCTATGCCATGCATATAAACAATTAAGTGCTGATTCTCTATTCAAAAGCCTTAGCTCCTCATACGAGAGGAACAAGATGATTCAATTGTGAACGACGGCGATTCCGTATGTCGTACGGATGAGCTGCAGAACTTTTCAAAAGTTAGACTAGGGACTTCTTTGTCGCCGCAAGTCGTGGACAACATCTTCTAATCTATGCCGTTGCATTATAAGTACATAACATCGAGATGCCATGGCCAAAACAGTCGATTCAGCCCTTTCCCTAGTCGTGTCCAAAGAGCATCAATTGCCTATTGGAGCAAATTATTGAAAAATTACTAAAAAGTTGATTAAAAAGTTGATAATAGCCGGCTCTAGGTCGTGAATAAAAACACAATGGTTTTTTTTAAGAATTATTTCCAATATATTTCGGAAGCGCATCGGCCTCCGTCTTCAGGGACAAAATTTATGACACGTCTGTTCCGCTTAACGTGGAGTTCAAATAAAGGTTACGATAAACCTATAAACGATTTATTTATTTGCGATTTATTTTCGTTTTACATCTGCCTCCACTTGGATCTTCACTGCAGGAAAGGATTAACCTAACACTGCCGAATTCTAGGTGCCTTCAGTACCGCTTCTTACAAATCACATAAAGCTATTGTAGCAACTATTGCATTATTAAGGGCCACCATAACTATTCGCTGTTAATTAGTTTAAATTTTCCCGCCAAGTTAAATTTAAAAACAAAACAACTAGAGATGAGCGCCTTATTTCGCACTTGCTATCGACGAAATAATGTGCAGAGATTTCGCACACTTTTTGCAAGTATCTCCGTACCAAGCTATACATGGGAGTAAAATATATTACCATTTTTGAAGTTATATGCAAGCATAACGAGACCTAGAGCCAGCTTAATAATGATGTTATATTACCAATGTTTTGTTTGGACTAATTTTTAAAGCTTTATGTGTGACTGATTTTGAACTTCTTATTAGAATTTGTAATAAAACGAAATTATACTTGCCTGACGATTTGGATGTAGATCATAATACTTCGCTTCATGAATAGTTATTATCTCTAATATTTCTCCGACTGACGACTTGAAAATCATTTTCGTATAACTTAAATAAAAATCAATATTTCTATGGAATCTTGTATGCATATCTTATGCCATCCCTTATTTGATCTTTAATAAAGTATTATTTTAATTTTAATTTTATTATTAATGCTTCATTCTCTAAGTTACAAACATCTGGGTATACACATAGTGTCTATGTACCACTTTTGATTTCAGAACTTGTCCTAAGCCCTATCACCGAATTAGCCAGACTATCACATAATCCTCCTTGAACTTTTTACTTTGCCCTCACTTAGGTTAATGGCAATCTCACAGTTATCTCTCAAATAAATATATAACGCCATTTCTATTTGTATAAAAATGCAGCGCATTTTGCTGATTACTGACAGATTGTAGCGAGCACTGAACTGAAAATGAAATCCACTGGAATTGCTTTAACGCTGCTGCTTCTAGGTCTCTTGGTTGTCGTAAATTGTAAGTTATAGGGAAATACTTGTCTAAATAATTCTTAATATTTATTGAGTTTCCAACCAATTATTACAGGCGATGTGTATATCAAAGGCGAGTGTATTACTTGCAATCGACCAGATCATGATGACGGTATCATAGTTGGTGGGGACTCCAAGCCCAAGTCCGGTTCGATGTCCCATGTCTTGACCACAGGAGCGATGTCATTTGGTTTAATATATTATTTGATAAGTTTGTTGCGAACAACGTGAAATATAATTTCTTAGAAAATTGTTATTAATAAATGTGTGGTATTTTTATATTTTAAATGGAAACTTAACTCCCAATGTAGTCTACTGACATCATTAATATAAAATTGGGTTTCCATTTATCGTTTCCAGTAACGAATTAGCCAAGTTTTGTAAAACACTGAAATAAATATATTCCCACACCTTAACAATTGCTTCTTAAAGCTGCATCAAAGTGTCGGACTCTTTCACAGCGCCGAATTTTGTGACAGAAATGATGCCCTACAGATCCTCAATTGGATTTAGATCCGAACTTAATGCCGGCCACTGTAACAGCGGAATATTCTGGTATCTGAAATATGCCTTTGTCACCGGGCAACGTGTATGGAAGCCTTTCTTGCTGAAAAAATCCAATTGTCGCCATGGAACTCTTCCGCGATTGTGATGTCTTACTTTCCAGCATCTCTACATACATTTGCGCATTGATACGGCCAGGACCAAATCGAATTTACAACTTGCCTTTAGCACTAAAGAAAGCCTATACCATGAGAGGCTCATCACCATGGTTGCGCTTGTAGCAGGTCGGTCGGGGATGTCGCATATCTCTACAAATCCATCTGAGCCGTCTAGGTTAAACTATTTTTATCACTTAATATGAAGGATTCTATTTCTTCGTCCCAAATCATATTCTTTTAATAAATGGCCATTTGCGCATTCTTGTAATGTTGCTTGTGGCGCGGTTTAGGTACCTTGGACTGATTCTGAAGATGCAACTCCTTTCGGCAAATTTGCTGCTTGCGTTGTCGACATATTGGTAGACTTAGCTCCGACTTAATTTGAGCGCAGCTCATAAATTTATTGGCTGCTAGATTCTTTATGAGTTGCTTGGTGCTCTCATCTACCTTTGGAATCGCTGATTTTGACAATAATTTTGAGAACTATTCAAAAAGATTGGTTACTGTGTTACGACGGCTGTTCGTTAAACTGCTTTTACACCAATTTTTCTACCAGCTTCATGCATGGTTTTGATTTTTAGCTGCTGTTTAAGGAATAGTTCTTTTTTAAGGGGCATTTTTACCCAAAATAACATGTTATCACTTGAAATGCACTAGATTGTTGTGTTAATAATATTGCTTGCACACCTGTTCAATATTTTGTCATTGAAACTGCCATTTATGTTGACGCTATTTCCCTTAAAAGACAAAAAACACAAATTGCACATATATCAATTTTCTATGAGAAACATGGGATGGCTCGCCTGTTTCATATAACTGCACCACAGATTATAAGGTAATTAGAAGTGAACACTTGGCAAAGCGACAGGAAGTAAAAGAGAAAGAAAGTGTATAATCACAACCAAGGCTGCAAACCTCTAAAATTTTGCAGAAGGTTCGGTCCGGGGGTTCGAACCCGTTGTAAAGTCTAAGGTTCGGTTCGTGGACCGGTTTCTGCAACCCCTGAACCCAAGGTTCTGGTTCGAACCTCGGTTCACTTGAACCTAACAAAATATTTTCCATTTATTACTACTTATTGTTTAAAATAATATTTTTTTTTATAAAGCAATTTTAATTATTCAATTCTTTAGCTGACATTTACAACATGTGAGAACTGCTTAGTTAAATTTAATAAGAATTATATCTTCTAGGAGCTCTACACCTATACTAGCTCTTAGATCAGAAAGAACAAACTTAAGTGTTGACAAGGCTCGTTCAACTGATACCTGCGTTGCTGGAACAGCAAGTATAGTCAAAGCTATATTTCTTAAGACCTCGTTTTTTTTACTTTTCCAAAATGTTAAAACATTTGTCGATGTATTTCTCTTGTACAAGTTTCAAACGAATCTATAACATCATTTATATTTCATATTTGTTTACTGCTTTCTATTTGTTTCATAAATTTCTCTTCTTCGCAATCAGACGTTGAGTTATTTAAAGTTGAATTTGGAAAACTCTCATTAAGAAAGAACTCTGAATGCAAAAATCTTTGCGAGTTTGTGAGCGTTCGCACATTTTGAAGGATAAGTTTTAACGCGTTACACAGTCTAACACTAGTTTATTCAATTTTTCTCTATGCAAAAGATTTAAAATAGTGTGAGTACAGAGTTTCTTACTTAATGTCAATCTGAACTTCCTTAAAAAAATAGTTAACTACTACATTTAAGGTGTCTGCAGCACAACGAACTGTAAATTTAGAGTCCTCTGGAAATTTATTGAGCTAACTTCGTCATCGTGCAAATCAAGAAACGCTTTTGATTCACATGAGCAACCTTCATTAACATTGCATTCTTCTTAGTTGCATTTCTCTTTCGCTATGCAAACCGCCCAAACCGTATTTGCTTTTGTCGACGGTTATAGATAGGGAATATTGGAAGTTTTAAAACCTCAAAATATCTGATTTTATATTTCTGATAAATTCTCTATAAAATATACTAAATTTTTTGATCCATGTTGTGCAAAGATCTTAACATTTGCAAATCGTATGGAGAAAAGCCCGAACTAATGTACATATGTGATGTTAAACAAGTATGCTCGGTTACTAGATCAAGTGGCTTAGATTAATCGAATTTAACCTTATGTTCAAAGCAGTGTCCATTTCATTCAAACGGTTTCCTTCCAAACTATCTAGTAAACAATTTATATAAAAAGTCATACAAGCTAAAAGCACGATCGTTTTACTAAAATTTCAATAGATTTCCAATATTTCTCTGTTCATGTCTTTGAAAAAACCATTTAATTTTGTGAACCGAACCTAATTTTTAGAAAAAGTGGTCCGGTTCGGGTTCAGGTTCGAGGAGTCGAAAATTTTAGGGGTTCGGTTCATGGTCCGGTTCGTCGGATCCACAAAAACCCGAATTTGATTTTATTGCCGTTTAACAAGTTCTTTGTAAGGGGAATTTCGGTTCATTTGAAATTACTCGATTGCTATGTTAATAATATTGCTTGACACCTGTTAATATTTTTATTTAATCATTATTTACCTATTTCCCTTTAAAAGAAAATAATAAAGACATATATAATTTTCTACAGAAACATATCTTTTATTCTTCATATAATAAAAATAAGAATAGGGAGACAAGTAAAATGGCAACACTTGGCAAACGACATAAATAAAAAAAGAAAGAAAGGGTATACTCAAAACCAATGGTACGTATTGGATCGAAGGAAATAAAAAAAAACATTTTGCACATATATCAATTTTACTGAGGTACAAAGATACATAGAGTATATAGGAATCATTTATGACCCTATCTATATATATAAATCTATACGCCCGACCGACATAGTGACAGAGACATATTATCACAACGCCGAGCCTAAACGGCTTATCGTACAGGTTTTGAGATTTAGAATAGACTCCTCGTTTCGTTATGCAGGCGCGCACTAAGAAAGGAAAATTTGGCAATTTGAAAAAGGTCGGAAAGTTTGTATGGGAAAAATTTTATTTTCATCCTATTGACTTTGAAACTTGGTCAGGTTATTAAAGTACGCGAAATGATTTAACACGTGTTTTCCCGATTTCGGAAAATCCGCCCACGAGGAAAATGGCCGAAAAATTCTGCAGCATGCAAATGATATTTTTACATCCGATTGGCTTGAAACTCGGTTTGTATGACGAATTCGAAATAATTTGAAACGTGATATTTGGATGTTGGAAAATTTGACCCAACGGTCGGAAATTTCCAGCAAAAGTAAAATATTTTTCATCCGATTGGCTTGAAACTCGTTTTGTAAGGGTAAAATACGAAATAATTGAAATGTGATTTTTCAATGTCGCGTAATCCGCTCCCATGCTGGAAAATTCTGCATGGAAAATACTATTTTTTCACCTGGGAATGACTTGATACTCGGTTTGTAAGGTCAAAAATGAGAATTTATTTGTAGTGTTCATTTTCCGATGTTGAAATAGCTCCGAATGTCAACTGGGAAGTTAAAGTGGGGGGGGGGGATGGTATGGGTGGGAGAGGTGGGGGGCAGTGGGGGGAGGTAGGTGGGGGGTATGGGGGAGGTAAGGGGGGGGGTGTGGGTGGTAAGGGAGGGGAGGGGGTGGTTTGGGGTTGAATTGGGTAGCATGTGGGTGGAAACTGGGGGAGGAAGTTGTGGGAATTGGGTGGAGAGGGTGGGATGTAGCTGGAAAGTAGGTTTACCTGTGATACTGTTACACAGTACACCGATCAGCGCGACGTGTATTGCTAGTGAAGTATATATATATATATTCTAAATCAGCATCAACAGCATAGATATAGCCATGCCTGTCTGTCTGTGCCTGTGTGAAAGAAGAAATATCAGAGATGGTAAGAGATAGAGATTTGACATGTGTGGGACATATACTTCCTTTACTTGCAGGTAGATCAATTTTTAAATGAGTCAGTGCCCACCTTAATCATAGAAAAAACCTCTTTTTCATTTATAACTTAAGTTTTTCCGACGTTATTTTTAAAATTGTTTCTGATTTCATATCAAATACATCTTGATATGATTATTTAATTTTGAAAATATAATTAAAGAAATATTTTAGAAAATTTCACGCACAGCTGCCCCCACCTTTTGGAAAGCCGTCTACGCCCATGACTCTTCATGATAATCTGAACTATTTAAAAATTTTCACCCTCAATTTACCCGCTTTTTTTTTTGACTGTTCAATTTAAGCATCAAATCAACTCAAAGTTCGGTTTATCCATTGTCTTACAACGTCTTCCATATTAATTTGAACTTCAATGAGAACTTTGAAAGTTTTGCGATTTTTTGGCAAATTTCGAAATATATTTTGACAAATCAATCTCAACCTCTTGAGGTTGCCCCAAAATCGCACGGAAATTGTTTACCATTTCCGATCATTTCTTTAACTCCCACATAAAATATATATATATTCTTGATCAGCGTGACGAGCTGAGTTGATATCTTTTTATATTTAAAAAAAATATAAATAATTAAAGTGTTATAACATAATATAGCTACATAGAAATGGTCCGCCTCTCCTTTTTCCCTATCTCTCTCCCCATATTTTTAAAAAAATTTTATACAAATACTAATTCGAACCGGCTTTTATATATACATATTCATAAATAGTTTAGTGTGAGAAACTTTTTTGTTTGCAAGGTAGTGTCTTTATACTTTCGAGTTATGAATATTATCAGTTTCAACATAATTTTGGAAAGATTGATCAAAATCGTCATTATCTAAAAAATTATATTAAAATATTTAAAAAACATGGGAAATATATATATTATTATATTGTGGGGTAAATTACTTCCTCTATAATTAAACATGGGGAAGCGTCCAATTATTCCCTCCTCCAAAGTTTTATCTTAATCGGATGAACGGCAGGCATATGAAAAAGGGAAACCAACAATAAATTTTATATATAGACCCCAAAAAAAAGTACATACACTGTGGGTACACAGTATATTAAAAGTGGGCTTTGCCCATTTTTCCTCGTTGTGTATGGAGTGGTTATTTAATGGGATTTATTTAGGCCCTGGGGTTACTCACCCACAAACAACCTAAAAGACGTTTCATAATTAAAGTTATCAAACTACCCTCGTATCCATCGGAAATTCAACACTAAGTCTCTATTAATTTGACAGACTTACTGCTAATGTTCTGTTAATTAATATATTTACGTATAATTCAGGTTATCTCTGTGTAATCAACCTGATCTTTTGCCATCCCACATATACATACATTTGTGCGAATGCATGTACACAACTTCTTGTCTAATCGAATACCCCAGAACTTATCAATGAGGGAATTTCTTAAAGATTTGGGTTTTTCCTGAACAGTTTCTGAGTAAACATTTGCATATTGCGCCGGTAGCTGATTGGGTCTATAAAAGCAAACAACTAGAATGAACTAGGGTTCAGTGCAATTGAAATAATAACGATACAATGAAGTGGCTCTCGATCGTTCTAGCAATGGCTATATTGGCTTTGACCATTGGTAAGTTGTAATTTGATATGATTCTAAATGCTATTCTCAATATCCAATTTCCACATTCTAGCATCTCCATTGCCTGACGTGGTGATAAACGGAAACTGTCACAAGTGCAACGTTCGCTCGTAGATGATTTATTATATGGTGATGGCTTTTCAAGAAATAATTTAAATTGATGTTTACTCTGACGGCTATTTTTTATTAAAATATATTTGGTCATAATTTGAACTCTGCTGAAGCGTCAACAAATTGCGTTTTTTTTATTTTCAAAGGCAATATATGAATGTACGAAGGGAGTTCCCACACCGCACCAATCATGACATAAGAATCGTTCATCCAATATTCAACATTTTTACTTTGACTTATATATCTAAAACATTTTTGAAATAACAATTCACACTCCTCATTTTACAGAATTGATTTATTTGCCATTTAACAAAGTTGAGTGGGTTAAATTAGCGTTTAGCTTTTCACATTGCACACGACGCAGTCTCCATTGATGATCACATTGCCCGGGTTCAATGGTTGAGCTATTAAACAAAATAAATTGCATTTAATATGGAATATTTATAATTGTATATTAAATCCAGCTTGAGTGGACTCACCGCTAATCAGGGCCATTAGACTCAAAAGAAAAGCAAGCGATAACCACTTCATGTTGTAAATGATTCTAGTAACGGGTAACAACTAATATTTGAAAAACAAGTAGAGGGTGCTTTTATAGATTCAGCTTTGAGAGAATTCTATACTTGTCTTATCTCTCTCTAGTTCTATTTCTTTGTCTCACTAAATTCTACGCATCGGCTAATGCATTTAGCATTGCATATATAGTTTACTTACAAAAGGGCTGCCTGAGCCACTGATAATATAATACTTAATTTTAGCACGTTTCTTTTCGAGTGGAAAAAAGTCAAAGAGGTAATTCAAAGATTATGTTTAAGCTTTTAGTTTAAACTGGTTCGAAACTCGTTCCGTTTTAATTGATGTCCAAGTTGAGTCGTATAAAAACCAATAAAAATCTTTCTTTATTAAACATAGTTAAGTACTCGCCGTCACACAGGGAAACTTAGTGACTTTTAAGTGGCAAATATCATAATTTGTAAGGTTATCTATACTATAAAAGTGTGTAAGGGGCTATCTCTGCAACGCGTGCATTCAAAGAACAAAAAAATTTTACTTTTCTATAAATAGGTTCCTCAAAAATTAAAAATTAAGTTATTTTTTCTAGAAGATAACGAAGTGTTTATCAACACTGAAAATTATATTCAACCAGTTAATCTCATGACCTGGGACTGGGCTGGTGATGTCAGCTTATTTTTTCCCAGTACACTTTGTTGTTGGAGATTTAATTTTGTAAACAGATTACTTGATAACCAAGTTGACGTGAAAACCCTAACTAATTTATGTTTTTGTATATTGTGAACTGTGGCCGACTGTGGCCCAGCTGGGCGGGAGGTCGTGGGTTCGATCCCGCCTCTGAACATCTAATAATAAAAGTTTTTTCCTTCTTTAGAAAAATAGCTTTTACATATGGCACCTTCACAGCTATGGGCGCCAGCTGTGAAGTAATCTAGCCATGAAAAAAGCAAATTCTCAAACTTTGCCGTTCGGATTCGGCGTTAAACTGTAGGTCCCTTTACTCTTGTGCAAAAAAAAAATAAATTTTTGTTATATAAATAAATACCATTTGGGGATTTTTTATTTAATTATCATATAAACCCCTTTAAGTTAGTTTTTAATAAAAGAGTAGGGGAGAGTGGGGGGTTGTGATCATAGTTTTGTTTTTCGAACATAACTTCGCCAAAAATCAATATTTTTTCGTTCTGTAAAATTTTGTATTTTAGGTAAAAGATGCACAAAACTTTCCTCATCACTAGTTTTAAAAAATAAAATTTTGGGTTTTTTATTTCATATTGAAAAAAAAGTGATTTTTTTGACATTTCGAAAATTTGTGGGGGTTGTGAGCCACCCATCTAAAAGTTCAAAATTCGTGTTTTAAGCCATTATTCTTTATTAAATGAAAAAATGAACAATTTTTCTCATATTCTGAATTAAGAAATATCAATGAAGAGTGAAAATTGATTGACGGCATCAGGCTTGTTTTCTTTTATATACGAGCACTTTTTGCTTGTGGCTGTTCTTTTGTTTGCCTTTTTCAATGTTTTTTTTACTTCTTTGGAGAGTTTTTCCTCTGTTTTATTGCGCGTCATTGCAATATTCTCTTTGAAAGTCAAAACCGACTTTTTTTCAAAGTGGCTCACAACCCCCATATCTCACTTTTTTTTTGGTGACGTCACATAACCAAAAAAGAAATTGTTACAAAAAAAAATATTTCTATCAAAAAGGCAATTGACCAAAGATATTTCCCTCATACTTACTTTTGTCATTACGAAAAAAATTTTGTATAATATTCACAAGTCAAAAATGAAAAAAAAAAACTTTTTTTTTGAAAAAAAGTCGAGTTCTGGTTCACGAACTTAAAGAAGGTGTAGACTGATAGGTTGCTTGCCAAAAGTTAGGTAATAAGAAGGGAGACACATGACATAAACAAAAAGTTTAAATATATTTTTTTTTGTGGCCAATATTCGAGTGGCTCACAACCCCCAGCGGCTCAGAACCTCCCATTTATAAAAAATTATACGACCATTTTTGACAAAAAGTTACCATGACCATGGAAAATTTTTTGTTATAATAACCAAGACAATATTTACAAAATAGTAGGTACTAAATATATGTTTATGCGAAATCGTATATTACGGCAAAATTTCTACTATTCTGCACTGCTCACTTCTAGATGAAAGTAAGTGTTGTCCGTACACCAAAAGCCTATCAGGATATCTTTAAAGTGAAGCTCCACACGAACTGAACTGAAGTGCTGCGAATCACGGTTGCGGCCGTGCCTGCATGTAGTATGTTTATACGGTCCTGCTTATAAATAGACTATAGGCTATTTGAAATTTACTAAAAAAAATGAGGATTACTATATTACTTTGAGCAAAAAATACCGGGAATTTGTTTATACATCTAAAAATCTTTATTTATTGTTGTCAATTCATTTCATTACATTTGTGCCAATGGTTTTTCAATTTTAGCTTCTCTTCCGGTAAATTCTTAAATTCCTTCTTCGTTTCGTGTTTTATCTCTTTTACCGAATCAAAACATTGTTAACGGAGCGGTCTCTTGAGCTTAGCGAATAGCCAATAGTAGCCCAAATGGTCACTCAAATGGTTTTCACTAATGGTTTTCTGTCTTGAAGGTTCGCGTGTTCATGCGGACATGGCCCTTGTTGGAACCCCGCTAGTGAACCATGCTGACCTCAACCTGCGAGCCACACTTGGAGCACTTTTCAAAATAGACAGGCTTAAAAATTTAGTCCCATATAAAAGCGCGGATAAAACGCATCTCTTCATTGGAAATAGGCTCGCTTCGTCAAAATAAGGTCTTAATTTCACGAACAAAAATACATTCGTTTCAAATTTGAAAACTTTTAAAATGAAGCAGAGAATTCGTTGACGAAAATTTAAATGGAGTACGTGCCGTATACGTAATATTTGTGAAAACTAAATTTTTTTATATTTTTTATTTTATTATGTACACCCTAAAAGCAATAGTTTATGACGGTATCTGTTAAGTTTTCGCACCACCTTATTGTACATATAGAACATAAGCTCAACGCCTATCACACGAACAAAACATTTAAGACTTGTGAGCGCTCGCTTAAATTAATATTGGCATACAGTATAGTGTGTTTTGATCAACCAAAATTACGAAACAGAAATGGGTCGCTATTTGTAAATGTAATATTGGCTATACAACCCCAAAGGGCCAAGTCAAGCTTCTCTCAATCTCTAGGCGTTATAATATTTCGCACAAGATAAAGGGACCTACAGTTTAACGCCGAATCCGAATGGCAAAGGTTGCTATTTACCCGTCTACAATTGTCCACAATTAAATCTTGACGAGAGTCTAAAGTTAACAGGGTTATTTTACAACACTTTCAATTTGAGTGAGATATTTCGGACCTCTGGTCTTTTAAAATTTTGCATGTTTTCGCGATTTTCTGGGACCGATTGGTTTTTTGCGAGTTTTTAGTTGGCATTCTGCTATTCTAATCCGTTCTTGAGAAATTAGTGGTGTAACACACACGACTGTTTTAACACAATAAATTATAGATATGTAAATTTATTGAAGAGAAAATTGTTCTACGTTTCATTCATAAAGTCAATTAGTTTATTTGCCATGTACTGTACACTTAACGCAATCGCCTTTGATGATGACATCATCTGGTTGCATTATGGCTGTAAAATGGTATCAAGATTATATTAATATTTAGTATAAAAATCTCTTACAACTTACCATTAACCAGAACCAAAGCACTGAGAACGAATGCCAGCTTTAACCACTTCATGTTGTGTATAATACTTTCATCTGTTACCAACTTGACGTTTTTATAGTCTTATCAAAGGGGAAAATATTTAATTCCATTCCACCAACTGTTCTTCTTGACGTACTTCACAAACAGCTGGAATATTTGTTTTGCATTGTTTAAGCTTTTGAATTATTCTTGATTTTATGAATGGATCTTTGACAACTGTTCCTATACCAATTACTTCCTGCTTTACTACGTTTTAAAAATATCGGAACTAAGATATGGCGATATTTTGTGGACATATAGTATATCGAATTTCAGTATATACAAAAAGGTAAATGAACGTGTTTGTGGTTGAATTAACTTAACTCTGTAAAAAAGTGGTTGTCTGTCTGTTCTGTGCACATTGTTGGCAATTAAGCCAATGAAGCATTAAAAACACCAGCCAAGGGCGTAATCCATGCAAAATGCTTTGGGGTTTGGGATTCTGCTCACTCATTCAGCAGCTTCCACTGGCAGTGGATTAGCGAGTTGTGTCTGTGTGTGTGCACGTGCGGTGCCACATTTGTCAACGTTGAAAGCATTATGGTTAAATGAACCCCATGCAGATGCATAAATGCCAGACCAGACCACGGATAGTCGACACGTGTGCGTTAACAATTTAATTACGAACAGGTGCGGAGAAGGAGCAGAAGGAAGGAGGAAATTGTGGCTGGGCGTTAGCAGATGTTGCCAAAAAAAAAAAAAGAAAGAAAGAATAATAAAGTTAATCGCACAGTCAAGAGGGGATTACAAAGTAAAGTCTCTGTTTGGGAAAAGTTTTGAGGCACAATTAAAGGCAAATGCTGATGTTGAAAAGGCGCTGAAACCTAAATTTGTGAATTAAAGAGAAAATAAAGAATTGACTGGGAATATTTATGATATTTTTAAGAAAATATGAAAAACTAGTAGACCCGCGCGCTTTGCTGCTTACTAAATGAATTTAATGTTTAATTTGTCCATCATAAAATGTTTCGTTCTACAGAATAACACAAAATTTTTGGCCCAAATTTTAGATTTTTTGACTAATTTTTGATTTAAAAATAAAAGAGTAACAAATTTTTTATAAAAAACCAATACCACATACTCTGGATATCATTTTAAAAAAAACTGATACCATTTTGTGCGGAGATAGCTCCAAAACATTTTTTACTATAAAGATATTATATTATTTTGAGTTCAGAAAATATTAAAATAAAAATGAAGGCAAAAGTATTTCAAACCTAATCCTGGCTCTCAACTTTTAACCAAAAGAGTTGGTTTATAAGAGACGAAGAGCGCGACTTCCTGGATGATGCATCTAATAAACAAAACAGGGGATCGGCAAAAAACACAATGACATTTTGGCATTCCGTATGTGTGTTTAGCCACTGACACGAAGTTCACTTTGCTTGGCGACATTGCTTGCGAAGCAATGCAGCTTTGTCGGTGTGTCGACATCTCTAATGCTGAATGCTTTTGTATGCTGGACTCTGCTATAAGCCCAATGATCTGGAAGAACTTCTAAAGGGTGGTGCCACGAAACCTCTTCCGAAAGCAGATTCAACCGAATTCCAATTCTAAGGTGCCGAAAAATTTCTTTTTTGTTGGTTTCAAACCTCTATTTATTTGTTAGGTAGATTTGTCAAAGCTCTTTCTCACTATGCGCCTTTTGTTGAAGTGGCTAGCCCTGAAAATGACAGCTATCGTATTAAGGGATGGAAACTAACACCTCATGTTTAGCGCCAACAAATTTTGAAATTTTGGCCTTTGGTGGAATTAAAATTTATTATCATTTATAAATCGGCCAATGACATACTAACACCTATCAAACATTTTCAAAGTTAATCATTTAAATTAACCCACATCTGAAATAAGGAAATTTTTTGGAGAGATTTAGCTCCTGTTTTTAGAGATGGAACATCAATTGGAAGGGGTAACACAATCTGGTGATCCAACTAGATTTTCTAATTAGAAAATGCGAAATCTCTAGAAGTTCTGAGGCACCAGAACGAATTTTTCAAGAGATTTACAAACCAACCGTAAAAATAAAAAAAAAAGAATGGTGGTTGAATACAGCGGCAAAAAGCTCTAGAGATTTCTGCTGACAGCTCCGAAAATGAGGGATTTTTGGAGCAGCAGCGGCTAGTGTGTTCGGCCTGACTGATAATACCAACAATGAATATTTCGGAGAGATCATTAATGATATTTGTGCATAATTATGATGTAAGTTTCAATGTATTAAACTAAAGGATTATATTATAGTTTAATCCCTTATGTCCCCTTAATCTATCCCATTTGGTTTCTAGGTGTGGGTGCGTGGGGCTGCTGGGTGCAAGGTGGTTGGGTATGGAAACGTTGGTTTTAAATATTTCCTTTATTAATTTCGCTTGGGGTGTTTCCCCCGAAAGCTCCAATTTGGGCATTACTGTTAGAAGGGTGGAGTCATCCCTGTACACTATGAGAGAAACATCGAAAATCACCATCTTTTTGTCGATTACAAAGCCGCTTTCGACACACCGATAAGGTCAAGGTTTTTTGATGCCCTGTCTATCTTTGGTATACCAGCAAAGTACGTTCGACTTTGCATGATGACGTTGAGAAGTACTCAAAGCTCCTTTAAAATAGGAACGAACATCTCCGAGCCTTTTGATACCAAAAGAGGTTTTAGGCAGGGTGATACCTTATCGTGTGACTTCTTTAATCTGCTGATGGAGTATATACTCCGCCGGTGCCCAAATGCGAACAGAATCGGGCACCATCTTTATTAAAGATGTTGACATTATCGGCAATACCGAACGGGCGGTAAGCATGGCGTTTTCAGAGATTGAGAGGCAGTCGGAACTGATGGGCTTAGAGGTAAACGAGGACAAGACGAAGTACCTAGTGTCCTCGAAAAAGAAGTCCACGCGCCTTGGGCAATCTGTTGCAACGGGAGAGTACAACTTTAAAGTTGTAGAGGATTTTGTCTACCTCGGAACGATGATAACCGGCGACAACAACATCAGCCTGGAAAACCGAAGAAGAATCACGCTCGCAAACCGATGCTACTACGGGCTCAGTAGGGAGTTCAAGAGCACAGACCTCAAGCGAAGAACAAAATAGCGCTATACAAGTCGCTTATCATCCCAGTCCTGCAATACGGCGCAGAAGCATGGACAATGACAGCAGCGAATGAGGCGGCGATTGGCGTGTTTGAACGAAAAATTCTTCGGAGGATTTATGGACCTTTGAAAGTTGGCGAGGATTTCCGCATCCGAAGGAATGACGAACTGTATGAGCTCTATGGGGATACTAGTCTGGTCAAGCGCATAAAGCAACAGCGGCTGCGCTGGCTGGAACATGTTACTCGCATGGATGAACAAGCTCCAGAAAAAATGGTCTACAAGAGCAATGCGAAAGAACTGGGACAAGGCAAGGTGGGACGACCACATTTCCAAGCTTGGCGTGAAAAACTGCCAACATTGGTTGCATTGGCCGAGACCGTCAAACGGTTGTGATGCAAACATCGGGCCAATAAAGAAGAAGAAGAAGTCCTTGTACACGAGAGATTTCACGTAGCTCCATAAATAAGAGCCTCGTGGAGTCTTGTGGCACCGTCTTGTTGAAACCACATGTCAACGAAGTTCAATTCCTTCAGTTTGGAAAAAAAGTCGTTTATTATCGCACGGTACTTTGCTCCATTTTCTGTAACGTTGTGATTTGCTTTATTTTTGAAAAATTTACGGTCCAATGATGCCGCCAGCCCACACAAAGTGCATTTTTCAGGGTGCATTGGCAGTTCTTAAACTGCTTCTGACTGCTCTTCAGACCAATTTCCACAATTCTGTGTATTGACGTAGCCATTAAGCCGTAAATGAGCTTCATCGCTGAAGAAAATTTTTCGATAAAACACATTTCTCACAAAGCACAAATTTTAATAATAAAATTCAATGTTTGTAAGACTATTCATGGTGAAAAGGCAAACCGTACTGAGCATTTTTGGCGTTGCCACATGTTACAAATCACGCGTGTAGTGTCAAAAAATTTACACTGATAAACCAAATAGCGTACAAATCACTCTTTAGTTTCAACCGAATGTATATAAAGATAAATATATCGCATGATTACCTTTGTGTCACCTTAAATCTTTATTTTGTTTTTCCATTTTTCCAAAATATTAAAAACAAATTTCTGTTAACATAATTGATTAGTTCAATTTCAATTTCAGCTTTAATTCTCTTATCCAAAGAACCCAACCAACTGCCATTAGTAGCTGTCGTTTTTCCACCACTTGACCAAAACAGATATGCTCAAAATCTACCTCCGCCCCCCCACTTCTTCAATTCCATTCCCATATCTACACACAACGATCCCAATTTCCAAATCCCCAGTAGACAATAATGTTTGTTCATGCTCGCAAAGCTTAAATACATTAAAGTACTCAAATGCTGCCCATTCACCCCCAAACGGCATGATGACCTGTCTGTCGGTCTGTCACTCCACATCGCCACCCACATCAACATCTACGGAATTAATCCGGAAAACAGGAGTGGGTAGTGGTCGCCACTCAAACATCGACAAGTGTCCTTCTAATGCTTTTACCCTTGACGCTTTTTGCAGTTGATTAGCAATTTTGCTCACGTGGCGGCAAATACAGAATGTGGTGTGTTGGCTGTCTGTGCTCTTTGATGGCGCTGGTTATGGTTTAGCTCGTATTTATAGTTTAAAGAGTCGCTACGCCTTTAGGAATTCCCCCGCTGCTTAATAAGTGGCCAAATAAATGCAAATCCTTGGGTAATTACTTTTGCTTGGGTCCAGACCAGCTGCGTGTTATGCCTTAATAGATTTATCCCAAGGGAAATAAAATGAAATGAAGGCAAATGGAAACAGCCCGCTGGTTGTATTAATTAAGCTCTTGGCTGCATAAATGTGTCTTTAGTTTGGTTGGAATATTTTCATATTGCGCCTAAAAGATGCCACAAAAAATGAGCGACAAAAAATATACATAAATTTCATGACCTCACACAGGAAACGCACATGTAATAAAACCAAATGGCTCTGGCCATAAAACTAACCACAAAAAAAAAGAAAAAAGAATAGAAAGCAAACATAAGCAAAAGCCAACAGCACAACAAAAACTAGATGTGAGAATCAACAGACCACAGTCGCTTAAGCAAACAGCTACAGGAACAAAGTGCACACATGTTCAGGAACACGCCCGTGTCACACTTGCTCCAAATGCTCCACAGGTTGACAATAAAACGGAGGCCAGTATTAATAAACTAATAGTGCCCCAGCTGGCATGGCAAATGAATATGAGCTTTTCACTCATTCTCCACCTTTTAAGGGTAGTGTGTGTGTGTGTTGTAAGAGGGCAGAGTGTGTGATTATAGCAGAATACAGACTTGCTTTTCCTTTATAATTTTATACGAAACTAGCTGATCCGGCACGCCTTGTTACTCCCCCTTTAGTATACCCCCAGGGGGAAGCATGGATAGATTATGGATTACTAATATCATTAGACTCTTGAAAAGCTTCGTTTCATCCGTTAGTGACCGTGGATATTTACTTGGCCAAATACATATTTTTCATTTTTTACTCTTTCTGTGCTATACATTTCTTTGGGTACTGTGAAAGTTTGACATTTTGTGAAGTAAAGTCTTTGAAATTACAATCTTATAGGCCTTGTTCACCAGCACAAATCGATGGATCTAGTTCAATTGTTGGGGTGAACGAGTGTGATGTGGAATCATGATTGCTAATTTTTGTGAAGAACATAAATTTTAAGCTATCGTTTAAAAATTAAACGTTATAATACATAATGCATAATACTATGTATTTTACCTAACAATTTCATCAAAGCCTTCCACATAAGCAAGTTAATTCTTTTTTTATGGATAATGTATGATTTTTGATGTTTGATGTATGCTGGTGAATACGAACAATTTGTATTGCTTTTGATTTTGAACGATTAGAATGCTCAGAGTCCTCAACATATACATTCGGTTCACAGATAGAATCATTGTCATTGAAATCTCTTTCCGCCGAGCCATTTATTTAAATTTGGAAAAACATAATAGTAACAAGGGGCTTAGTCCGGAGAGTATGGCGAGTGCGGAACTCATTCGGTCCATTCCCAGCCCAATTCATAAAATTTTAATGTCATGCTCGCCAGGTTGTTTTAGGCAACTTGATTGATATTAAGCAAATATGAATTTGGGGAAAATAGTTTTAATATAGCACTGCCTGAATGTTTTGCTTGACAATTAATGTAAGGTCTATGTTAGATCAATTATATTAAAAGACTATTTCCTTTACACATTTTGTATAATAAATTATAAATTTTAATTCATTTTTTCCAGATTAGCCGAATGTAACTATGTCCATCCAGCTTACTTAAATGCAACAAAATTTGAGATATTATAAGAGCCTTTAGGCTACATGCTAAACTAATTGGCTTGTACACGGCAATTAAGTTTTACAAATTTGTCATAATTTAACAAAAATTACTTTTCAAATGCCCATTTAGACACTTTTGATTATGCTGAATATGTATACAGTCGCATAAGACTTATAAATCCAAAAAATTTTTCCGAGTTTCAATTTTTTTCAATTTCCACATTGCGTTAAATCGAAGCAAAACATTAAAAAGGGGTGAGTATTATATCTTTTTATTTAGTGCATTAAGTGTACTTTGTAATGTGATATCAAGTATCAGTGAAATGTTTGTGTAGTGTAAATTTGCTGAACAAAATAAAAATGGCTACCTTTTCCAAAAATGGACACACTTTTGCACCGGTTGTGGACACCCTGGTTTTTTGTTTTTGAAGCGTGTGTTTGGCCATAAAACTATCAAATATCGTTGTTTATGTTAGTGTAAAATATTTTAACAGCATTTTTGTGAATTTTCGTGCATTTTTAGCCATGTCAACACCAAAAAACGTCCGATTCAACAAAAATCAATTTTAATGGGCTGGTCGATGCCATTAAGCAATGCCTCATCGATAAGAAGGACGTCAAATATTGGCTTCCTTCCTATGTGCTTGAAATCCGAAACATCCCCGGTTTGGTGTGCAGGACACTCGACTTGGCACTGACGCCAAAAACAATCAAGTCCGGTTTTCGTAAGCCCGGTATTATTCCGTTTGACCCTGATGCTTTCTCCGAAGCTGACTTCATTAAGGCTGTCGAACGATATGCAGTAGAGGTCGCCACAAAAGCTGATCTTGATGAAGACAATCAGCGTCGTATCATCGTTTCCGCCGATCACAATATGGGGCGAGAAGAAGAGGTGTTAACCTGCCCCGAACCATCCATTTCACGAGCGTCTGCGGCTAGCCGCTTATCACTGTTCGATGAAATTGGGTCGGTGCAAGGAACTTCTCTGAAAAAGCCACGCCTAGGTAACTTCTCCGGAAAGCGTCGAGGTTTTGCGCGAGAAGGCAAAAATATCGCTGAGCGCGCAGCCAAGCGTGATTCTGAGTCGCACCAGAAGAAGACCCCCAGAAACGTGGCCGGCCAGGAAAACGGCAGGTAACACCACCAGCCAAGCCGTCGGCCAAACGCGGTGCCATGAAAAAAAGATCTTCGTCATCGGAAGAAGACGAATATGTCGAATTCTGTTTGATTTGTTTGGTGCTAAAAAAACTGACCGCTGCAAACTCGATCCATTGCGATCTTTGCGATCGTCCTGCGCATTTAAGTGCGCTGGCATGATGGCCAGCTATTTCACATGCAAAAATTGCATTTCGTAATATTTTTTTCATTTTGTCACTGAAGGCCATAATTTTTTGGATTTTTTTGCCACTGGAGGCTATTATTTTTTGTTCTTTTTGCCACTAAAGGCTTTTTAAATAAATAAACGTTTTTTTCATCAATTCAGTGGCCATTTTATCTTTCATTTTTCTTCATTTCTACTTGGTTTTTACATGGTTGTCCCAAAAAAAATTTGGGCAAAATCATCAATTTATACGTGGCTGCAAATATTTTTCCATTTGTCTAAACAACAATAGGTTAATTCAGAGAAAGTTAGCTAGAGTCTCTAGTGTGCTGTCCTCACTACAACTGCATTTTGTATTTTTGCATTTTGGACAAATGTACATTTTCCCCCCATACAATTTTGTATGGGCACTTGAGATGCCAAAAAAAAAGTGCATTTTTAGAAAAATGTAGTCGCATTACTCGTTAGCCATTCGATTTTCAATAGTTTCTACTCGATAATCGATCATTTTTTGGCTAGTTTTTTAGAGTTAACAAAGTGGTCATCACTACTAAGCGCGACGCCAATTGGCTGAAATTTGAAATTTGCCTAAATTGAATTAAATTGAGATTAATTTATACTTTTTAATATTTACCAATAATATTACCAATAATATCAATGATAACACAATGAATTGCAGAAACTAGAGACTTCCAATGTAGTTGCAATTGGACTCAAAAGACCACAAGCCTTCTAGTCTGGCCACCGAAATAATTCATGCATTTACAGAGAAGAATTTGACATAGATGAGTTTTAAACCCTTACCAACATTAGAGTTTATGTTTCTAGCAGCGCAATAAATTTAAATGGAATATCTTTGTTTCATTTGCTACCTTGTTGCCAGCCATTTTGTAAATTGTTAAAATGCAAATGCAGAAGCAACACAATGAGGACAGGATTCTGCATTTTCAGAGATGACGATAACTTTTTTGAAAATGTGCTTCAGTGAGGAAGCCATATTACTCTAAGGGCTCTTGGCTCGTATACCAATAACGCCAAAACGCTCACGAAACGCCATAGATTCTTAAATACGATCGCATAGCATCTCCGTATCCACCTTATCTGGGTGCCTGGGCACCGCAATATAGAGGGAAACGAGTCAGCCGAAAAACTGGCAAGACGGGGCACTACCATTCAGCTCCTCTCGGAGAAGAGCTTGATACGGATGCCCTTAGCCTCATATAAACTGTGCACAAGGAATGAAATAAGATGCCTGTCTGAGGAACGATGGAACAATCTTCTGGTGTGCGCCGTAGCTAAACTGACGTGGCCCACGTTCAGCCTTAAACGAACCAATGGTATTTTGCGCCAAAGTAGAGAAAGTATCTATCTCATAGGCATTGGGCGTCGCTCATAACGACTTCTGTAGAAGCTGCCAGTTTGAGGAATAGGAGGTGACATTACTACATCTTCTTTGCCATTGCCCAGCTCTTAGTAAAAGGAGACTCCATAACTCTTGGTCATCCCTTTCTACTCAACCTCACGGTAGTATCCGTTATAGAGATTTCGTCTCTACTAAAATTTTTAACGTCTTCACAATGGTTCATTTGGGAGGAACCCCTTTGGCTTAAATAGAAAATAATATGGTATTGCAATGGGCCATCTTGGTCTAACTGGAGGAACAGTCCCTAGCCATCCCAACCTAACCTAACCTTTGAGTGTTTGATCTACATCTTCTATTTACCCGTCTTAAATCTTAACGATAATCTAAACTTATGATATCATTTTGCAGCGATTGTCCTGTATTTGCCATTTACCCACCGTTCTTGAGTTATAACACAACTTTTGGTTAAAATAAATAGATTTCTGATCAAGTTTATGCTAAAAAGTATCAAACTTTATGTTGCAAATGTTTAATGAGTCAAGCTCTTCATTTAAAATTTAATAGAAATGAAAACTCGGAACACTTGTAAACAACAAATTGCTTATCTCTCCGTTTGTTTTGCTAGCTTTGACTTATGTTTTTTATTTAGCGCAGTTTCTAATTCCAATTCAAGCCAAGCAGTCATTGTCTAATCATGCTGCTGATCTTTGTATTACTTTGCCTGTTATGCCAAGGTAGTCTGGCCGATGTGGGCAGGTTGGTGTGCTACTACGATGCAGCCAGTTTTGTGCGAGAGGGTAAGTAATCTACCTACTTCTACGGGTTCAGGGTTATCTTCTAAATCTCAATGTTTTTTGTTTAGGCCCTGCCCAACTGTCGCTAGTGGAATTGGAGCCTGCTTTGCAATTCTGTAATTTTCTGATCTATGGCTATGCCGGCATTGATCCGCAGACTTATAAAATCAAAAGTCTAAATCCAGAGCTAAGCTATAATCGTCAACATTATCGCCAGATCACGGGCTTACGTAAAAAGTTTCCACATGTGCGATTTTTACTCTCAGTGGGCGGTGATCGAGATTTGAACGATGAGGGCGTGTCGGATAGTGGCAAGTATCTTAGCCTACTAGAAGATTCAGTCAAAAGCAATAGCTTCAAGGCCAGTGTGTATGAAGAGTTAAATAACCATGGCTTTGATGGCATCGACTTGGCCTGGCAGTTTCCCAAAAACAAGCCAAAACTACAGCAAAACTTTGTTAAGAAGGCCTGGCGTGCGTTCAAGGGTTGGTTCAGCACATCATCCATTGATAGCAAATCGGAAGAGCATAAACAACAGTTTGCCCAATTGGTCAGAGAATTGCGTTTGAACTTGCAGCAAAGTGGAAAACTTTTGACCCTCAGCATGTTGCCACAAGTGGATGCAGAACGTGAGTAAGTGGGCGCATTCAGCAGAATCAGATGTCTCTGCTAAACTCGCCCCTCAATTTAAATTTCAAGTTCATATTCCAACTCTTTACTCTTTCTTTCAGTTTTCATTGATATACCCACCATACTCAGCTATGTTGACTTTGTCAATCTGGGCACCTTTGACTTTCAAACACCCGCACGAAATCCCCAGGAGGCTGATCTACCAGCACCCTTATATGCCATGTACGATCGCCCACCCACTCACAATATGCATTATCAACTGGACTATTGGCTCAATCATACATCCAATCCTCAACAGCTGTTAATTGGCATCCCTAGCTATGGACGAGCCTGGCAAATGTCTAAGAACTCTGGCATTACTGGCTATCCTCCCATACCCTCAACCGAAGGTGCTGCTCCAGCGGGCAAACAAACGGGCATACCTGGTCTACTTAGTTGGCCCGAAATTTGTGAATTATTGCAACAGCAACCACATGATAAGGATGTGCCCCATTTACGTAAAGTGGGTGATCCCACTAAACGGTATGGCATCTATGCTTATCGTGCAGCCGATGAAAACGGTGAACATGGTCTTTGGGTGGGCTATGAGGATCCTACAACGGCAGCAATTAAGGCTAGTTTTGCTCAGGTTAAGGGTTTGGGTGGAGTGGCTTTTCATGATGTGTCCTTGGATGATTTTCGTGGTCAATGTGCCGGCGAGAAATATCCCATTTTAAGAAGCATCAAATACAAATTGTAAGTGAAACTTATTTAATGAAAAAATAAAGTGAAAATATGAAAATGTTCAGAGGTGAAATATTGTCAGTTTATTTTCATAAGTAGAGGAAAATATTTTTGGACTATAAACAGTTTAAATGACAAAACGAATAGATAAAAAGCAGTGTCTGAGCTAAACAGACCGAACCGCATATTACGGACCCTGATGAAAAGATGAAAAGATTTGAGGAATCAAGAAATTGTTTTCTGATTTTATGATGCATTTTTAAATTATAATTCAAATTTAATTTATATTCTTCATAAATAAAATTAAAAATTTAAATATTTGTTGGCACCAAACATGAGGTATAACTTGCCAGCCCTTAATGCGCTGGCTGCCAATTAGATGGCGCCACAATCGCTAAACGGCGACACTGATGTGGTTGGTTTAATTTAACATGACAGACTTTGGTTGTTTTTCCTTATAATTATTGAAACGCAAATTGCAATGTTTAAACTAATTAAATAATTTATTCATTTTATGCGACCTATACAGAAAAATAATTTTGTTTACAGTTCCAAAATTAGTTTTGCTTGTCAAAATTGTTTGGGTGGTGAATTTTGCAAAATCTCCTAACAAAACACGAAAGATTTGACACCAACCGAAAGTGATTTCTGTGACATTTGTTTTTGCGTTGGAATTTGGTTGGAAGAGATTTCTGTGACACCTCCGAATGTGTTGCTTCCTGGTCCAGTCCTATTATTCACTTTAAATTTTATTAATCATTTCCACTGCGGTTTGCCTCAAAATTTAAATGCTATTTTTAAAACCTTAACACAGAATTGTTTTATTTATTGATGAGCATGACAAGCTGAGTGGATAAGTCTGTCTGAATCAGCACAATCTCGTTTGTTTGCTTATTTTGCTGCTTAATATTCAGAGTGCAGCCTTTTATATTCTGCAACAAATAATGAAAAAGGCAATATTTTTGTCTTAAAGTTTTACAATATTTTCCATGGTAACAGTTTAAACTCATTTTGAAAACACTTATTGCTCACATAAGTGGCTAGCTCTAAAACGAGTTTCAACAAGGCTTCAACAGCGTTTTTTTTGGCTGCCGTTATTTACTTTAAGTGCTCTTCTTTGGGCACAAATTTAGGTCGAATAATTCGATAGTTTGAGCGTGAGACATTATCATGATTTAGAATAAAAACATAAAAAATTCCAAAATGTTTTCAAATAATTGCTTGGAAGTGGAATTGGAATCTTTCTTTTGGTATTAATAAATTTACAATCGTAGAATCAAAAAGGTCACTAAAACATTCACATTTTTAATAAATTAACCAAAATATTTGACCGCTTTGAAACGACTTTAGAAGTACTATAACAGGTATATGTAGTTGACACAATTGCCTTGCTATTGGCCCTTTTCTTATGGTGCTGTTTTGGCAAATTCTCAGGTGAATTTATTGCGATTTGCTTTGCCCAAGCTCAAGACTGCTTTTGGTGTGCTGTTATGTATTTTGTAGGAAACTACTTCAGCCCGCATTATGATTTAGAAAACATGCATATTTCAACTGAACGCCTTTTTGTTTGTTAGTGTTTTTTGTGGGTCACACTGAAAACAGTTGGGCATAAATTGTTAATAAGTTTAAGCAAAAAAAGGAAAAAATTGGATGTGTTTTTAATATACAAGACACGCAGACATTGCTAAGAGACAGGTGAACGGCCTCTCAATTCACTTAAATCAGGGGTGCCCAATTTAAAAGTATTACGCCCCGGAAATGAAATACGGTAATGCATTAAATCTGGGATTTTAAGCAAGAACAACTACAATAAATTTCTGTGTGTGTGCCGCTGTACATAGCGAAAAGCTCTCTGGTCACAGCGAGCGACTACGCTAAGCAACATTGTGGTTGCGTTCGAGTTTGCGAGAGACATCGGAGAAAGAGAAGATAGACACATATGATAACACAATACAGAGCCCGCATATGAATTTGTTTTTGCTTTATGTAGGCTTATGGCATGCGTGGCACCTATACGCACGAGCTATGCCTTTGCGTTACACAACAACAAATGCGAGGCTGGCTGAATGGGCAAGGGCGTCCCTGTCCTAGATCATTGCTTAAGCTAAATTTATACAGGCAAATAATTGGTCCATATTATGATAAAATTGTGGTTAAATAGCTAATTATGGTTCCATACGCAAATAACTTTATCAAATATCGCCGAAAAGTACCGCAATAAGTAGGCCAATATGGCTAAATTTTCATCAAAATTTCTAAAAATTGTTTGCCTGTGTGAACTTAGCCTTAGACCTACTGCTTAATCTCCCATCGACAAGAGTGATACCTTCCCACTTGAAGGTGGTCCACCACCCGTTCGGCATTTGACCCCTCTCTGCCTTGCTAGATCCGAACTGGTCCCACTAAATTTTTCGGCTAGTTTGATCCAGGTCTCCTCCTCTGTGAAACGCTTGTTATTTGTTTTAATTTGCGCGCAATTTACAAAACAATAAACAGCAGTGTATAGCAGTGCTGCCAACCTACAATTAGTACCTATCCAGCATTGCAAGTGGCGCAAATGCGCAAATTTACAATCAGCCTACTGGAGGCAACCATTCGATGAGCAAAACCGGAGCTTGAGAAAAGGCCCCAAGAGGATCCGATTTGAACAAATTTGAAAAAAGGCCCAAAAGGATGGACGCAAAGATAAAAAAATAAAAATAAAGGATTGTTTCAGTGACCTTTTGATTGAAAATTGCAGAACTAAAAATAGGTATTAAGACTTTTAGAAGGCTAAATTGTAATTGTTTTTAAAAAAAAAAAAAAAATTAAAATCGGGAAGAGATTTTATCATTCTGTTTTTATTGGTTGTACAATTCATTAGAAAAATACAAAATTAAAAATTGAAGCGAGGGCTGTTCAAAAAGTTTCGGGATCCAAAGTAGGGCTCCTCCAAAAAAAAGATGTGACAAAACGGAAGATGAAAAGTTGGTAAGAATGAATGCCTTTATGTCCGACCAGAACAGTGAAAATAAAATGAATTTAAAAAAATTGCGGCCTTGAGAAAACGCGTCAAAGTTTAAAGAATGTGAAAAACTTGGATTTGTAGAACATTGTCGAGAAAAATGCTATTAAACTCCGAAATTTTTTTCGAATTTTGAAAAATCCTTTTGGGATAAATAGTAATTGGGATCTAAGCTAAAAAAATAAAAAGAATAAAAAAAAAATGAAAAAATTTTCTAGACCAGAAGAGGGCCTTAAGTTATGATTTTGTCCATAACTTTTCTTAAAACAAGACACGCAGAACACCACAAAGGAGGTGGGTTGACAGTATAGCGCAATTTCATGAATACCAATTCAATCTTCAGCTGTCTGCACCTGTCCTGAGTGTTGCTTCATGAAAGAATTGCTATGAACGCTTGGGAATCCCAAAGGCAGGCTTGTAGCAAATCCGAGAAAGAAACAAAACAAAAAAAAAAGGAATTGGGGGGGGGGTGCATCCCGTATCGGCCCTTCTGTTGTTGGGGGAAATTCTCATGTAGCAGGCAGAATTAATGTGGAGAGCGTGAGACAGTAGTTTTCAGAAGGTGTGGTAGTGATTCTAGATATATTTCGTTTTTTAGACTCCAATTCTGTTGTTTGGCCTTTGTTTTTATCTTAAACAATGTAAAAAATCTCAAATGTTAAGGCCACAATTTATATAAATAAATACCTACTACCTACCCCAATTCTCTTCTAGAGAATGTTTCACCATGTCAAGATAATTGGTAATTTTAGCTTAATGTTTAAGTTTGTGGTAAGCACAGTATAATATTTCCTTGCTTTTAAAAAGAAAATTTTACTCTTTATATAAATTTTCCTTTGGTTTCAATTACGATTTAGAAATTCGCAAAATTTTCAAGAAAGCCCGAAAGAATGCTTCAATAAATTGATACACTGTTGCCTGCTGGCTGGCAGCAAGAAAGTTGCTGCCTTTTACAAGAGAACATAGTAAAAATAACATAAAAAGCAAAAAAAAAAAAAAAAGTCTCATGAAAGCAAGTGAAGCGGCAGGTGAAGCGTAAAGTAAAGCAAACTCCTAGAAAATGGGACTGAGTTGATGGTGGATGAAGTGGAGAGAGGGGTGGCGAGGGGAGGACGACGAGGGTCCCAAGTAAAAGTTGAAATTAAACCAATTAGTTTGCTGCCGCCGTCGCCTGCAATGAGGCGCATAAGAGGAAAGTGGGGATGAGGTCAACAGCAGGTAGCGGGGCGGGACTTGGGTATTTAGGCGGAGGAGGGGAGGGTTGTTTTTTAAGAGTATTTTAAACGGCGACACGGCAACTGCGGGGAAGGGGTGGAGAGATGCAAAGACTTCGGTGGATGGCGCCGTCATAAATTAATTATGATTTAACAACTTTAGCATGCACGACACGGCAGGTAAAACTTTTGCGCTTTTCATTTTCCCCTACAACAGTCTTGTTTTTTTGTGATATTTTCTCTTTCGTTTTTTATTTGTCGCATGGCAAAAAAGAGAAAAATTTTATAATTTTAATGAGAGCAAAAAGTTTTCGGATCTGCTGCTGAAATGGGAGGACAGGCAGATAAGTTTTTTTTTGTGATTTCGTTTACTAAATAAACATACGAGGGATGGTCGACCAACATCTGCTTCTACTGACTAGCATGTTAAGGGTGTCAAATTTGAAATGACACTCAAATCAGGCATAAAAAACCAACCCCAAGACCATGAAGCATATTCCCTGCGACTATTTTCTGTTTACAAAATATATACGAATATACCTCATTGCACTCTCTTTCCAGTCCCAATACTTTTTACCATCAGAAATAAAAAACTTTTAAACTTTATTTCAACATTTCAAACTCCCCTCGTAGTCACAAAACACTTCTTTTTTTTTCAAAACATTTACAAACAAACTAATCCTTACTGCTTTCCAGCCCCACTTCGTATATCCTCAAAGGCCTTTTGCCACAGTTTGTCAAACTGTTTGGGCAACTTGGCCCTTACACGCTCGGCCAGTTCACGAGCTCCACGCAAATTGGCTTCTTCGTAGTAAGGCAAAACGGAAAGTCGTTGCAACCAGGCCGATAACTTGGGATATTTTCCTGCCTCAATGGGAGCATAGCTCAAATGCAGCGTACTCAAAGTAGACACCAAACTAAAGTCAGCTATGGTCAATTGTGCACCAGCCACATACAGATTCTCGCCCAGAAATTGTTCGAGCAACACATAAGCCTCATGCAGTTCATCGATTTTATCCTTGGGCAATTCGGTAACATTTTGCTGGAACAGCAGACGTTGCAGCTGCTTGAAACAGCTGTGGAACAGCACTCCAGTTTCAAAATGCAAACGCTGATCTACCACAGCTCGTTGCAGGGGCTCCTTAGGGTACAGCGAGTCCTCCTTGGCGTATTTATTTACCAAATAGCCACAAATGGCATGAGAGTCCCACAGACAAACCCCATCATCCTCCAGCATGGGTATGGTGTGTTGGGGATTTTTACGTAGGAATTCGGGTTCCAAGTGTTCACCAGCCTGCATATTTAATTGACAAAACTCATGCTCCAGCTGCAGGGAACGTAGGGTCAATAGGACAGCACGCACTGGTGGACTGGTCTCTGTTCCATAAAGGATAAGAACCATTTTTTTTTATTGTAAGAGATTCGTTGTCTTCTGCTTGGCTAACAGACAATCCTCAACTGACTGTGGCCAACTTGGCTCATTCGTTTGATTTTGAAACTTCAGTTGTGATAAGATTAGAAACTAGAAATCTTGATAATTATCACAAAGACGTCATAATGCTGCAAGTTTAAATTTTTTGCTTGATTGTTTATTAATGCCAGAGATAAGTTGCCTTGGGCTATCTCTGGCTACGTCAATATTTGCTCAGCTTTTAGTTTATCTTGATTTATGCGAGCGGGTGTAATTGGTAGGGGAGGTAGTTAGGGGGGGGAAGACGACTGCTGACAATTGACCAAAAATATTCAGAAATAACAAATTCACATTCATCATGATTAGGCATAAATGAAAGCTCACAATTGGCTTAATTTACATTGGTAGAGAGAGGGGGAAAGA